>JAPWDM010000001.1:107920288-108222788 GCA_035578155.1 Brachynemurus nebulosus
TCAGTGATGTTTCAGTTACTAAAATCGATTGCAGGTGTTTGTTAAATTTCCAAATAATTTAATGAGATTTGACGAAATCAATCTTTTTGAAATATGACGTAGATTGTCTCATTAAAAGTTATGTTCAAATTTTTATGGACACTACTGTATAGCTATTTTCAAAAGATTCCGTAAACAAGCAGGTAAAAATATTTTGTTGACAAAAAAATTTACGTTCAAAAAAAAAAAAAAAAAAAATGATAGGTAATCAGAACCTGATTAAGGCTTTTTTTTCTAGGGGCCATTTTTTAACACGTTTTTGACAATCGAAAATTTATGAAATGAAACTTGATTGGTGCAATTTAACTAGCAATAATAAACAAATATTTTACTTCGCAAAAATACCACTTTTATTTTGAAACAATATTGTCACAGTTTCAAAATAAAAGTGGTATTTTTGCGAAGTAAAATATTTGTTTATTATTTACAAATATGGAATACCATAAAGTAACGCTCAAATCTTATTAACTAGCAATACTTAATTAGTAGACTGAGACTTTTCTTTCCTGCAAATTTTGCGATTTATATATATATATATATATATATATATATATATATATATATATATATATATATATATATATATATATATACATATACATATATATATATATATATATATATATATATATATATATATATATATATATATATATATATATATATATATATACATTCGATATCGGATACATTGTTGTAAATTAAAAATAAATGTAGCTTTATTCATTAGCTATGGCACGCTGATTTAAACTGAGAATAAGTCGATGCTGTATTTTTTGTTTAGACTACACTCAATCTGTATGGCCATGTTTTTATCGCGTAGAAAACTCTGTGTCAGCACAAGCAGAAATGTGGTGTAAAAGTGAGTCAAAGAAAAAGGATTAACGCATATTCAAAATAAATAGATATGTATACAAATTTATATCCGTTAAGTAGCTGGCAGTCTATAGTTATTCAAAATAACTAAACTTTTTCAAAAAGGATTATTATTAAAATTTACTTTCCAAATAATGAGGTTGGTTCAGTTTTGCACTTAACTAAATATATCTATATATATATATATATATATATATATATATATATATATATATATATATATATATATATATCTATATATATATATATATATATATATATATATCTATATATATATATATATATATATATATATATATATATATATATATATATATATATATATATATATATCAGCGTGTCATAGCTAATGAATAAAGCTACATTTATTTTTAATTTACAACAATGTATCCGATATCAAAATCTACTAAGAAACTAGTGACTGAAAAGTAGACAATCTACAAGATATATCGCTCGGAAAATTCATATTAGCCAATCGACAGTACAAAAAATTCGAAAAAGCAAAAAACTATCAGGAGAGGATGTTAAAAGAGTAATTCGATATCTGGCTACCAGTGAAGCATCTTCGGCTTCTGAGGCAACCAAACTTTTACAGAAAGACGTTGGGAAGTCAGTAAGTAAGTGGACAGTTACCCCACGCGTATCACTTCCTATTTATTTTTGTTAGATTGTTGTGAGTGAATGTAGTAATTTCAGCAAGTTGAAAAAAAGTCAATTCTTTGGAAGTCCGTCATTTTTCGCTAAAATTTCATAATTCTAGTTCCGACCAGAATGACATATCTATAGATGTTCCCAAGAGCCAAAATCACCCGGGTCATCAAGATGCGTTTTTTGATGCGCCAACTTCAAGTGTTAATAATAATAATAAAACAAAATTTAATTTATTCGAAAAAAAATTTTTTGTTACCTTAAGATGTAAATAAAAACACATTAAAAATTCAAAACTTTTCATTTGTTCTTTCTCAAAAAAAAAAAAAAAAAATGCCCCTAAAAGTAGGCATGAAAAACAGCGCGAGTTACCAGACTACTGCAAATAATAACCCTGCAAATCGGCAGATCGATCAATCGAATGGTTTTCCTAAACCGTTTGTTCAAAATGTCAGAAAGAAAATTAAAGGAGCAAAATTGAAAGAAAAATTCAATTTTTATTTTAACTTTTTTCACACTTTGACATCTTATTGGGGGTTATTGGGGGTATAGTGAGGTATAAAAATTCATACAAATATTAGATCCCCCATCAATATTCGCGAGGATGCGGACAATTTTTCGCAACAAGGGAAAAAGTCCCTTTTTTCACATTTTTCAGGTTAAAACTAAGGATGAAAAAAATTTTTTTTCTTAAAGTACGCGGCAACAACCTTGTAGAAAATTTATTCCAAATTCCAAAACTGTCCTTAAATTTTCTGTCCGATCACTGGTTACTGAGATATCGATGGTTAAAGCAAAAAGGATCCTTTTGCATTCAAAGTTGGATATCTCCGGGACAATTCAACGTAGAGAAAAATTTAGAAAAGGAAATTGAAGCTGAATAAACAGGCTATCAAGGCTTTACTGTAAAAAAATGTTTCAAGCCCGTAGACCGAAAAAAAAGAGGAAAAATTTTCAATTTTTGTGTTATTGCTTAGAATTACTCGATAACTGTCACTCCTAAAAATTTTTGGACGAAAGATCTCAAAACTAGAATCTTAGAGCTTCAAAATGCTTTTCTTATCATCTCGATACGACCATTTTTCACGTAAATACAGCCCTTCAAAAATCACTAAAAAATTAACAATTTTTTTTTGCTCCCTTAATTGTTTGTAGTAGTATATTTTTAGTATGCTTTTATAACTCTTTTTATTTTAAATATTTATTTCCTCACCACTCGCCACCTCCATCATGGTTCACTCAAACCAGGACTGCGAACCTATTCGCTCGGGGTTCAACCATCGCTACTGAAATTCCATTAACTAGGCCTCCATTCATAACAGTGATGGCACCAATGGGATTAAAGGATGTCATCACCCAAGGGGCCATAGGGAGCCCCTTCATAACAAATATATGAATTTACATATTTCTAAGTTTTTGATCTGTAAATCTTCTAAAATAGTTTGAAAATCCAGTTTCCTTGCTTCTTCACTTTCAATCAACATTATTGAAGGGGCAAGTGCATCAAAGAGTTATGTGAAATTTTTATAATTTTACAGTAGAAGCATTTGAAAGTTTTTATTTACATATACCATGCAATAGCACATGTTTATTACAGAATTTCTAAGAAACTATTAGATGTAATGAAACCAAATTTTAATTTATATATTTATTATAATTTAATATAATATTTATATATTTATTATAATTTATATTTTTTATAATTTATATTTAATAATAACTTTAGCATAGGATCTTTCTAAATTTTACAAAATGTGACTTTTTAAAAAAAATGTCACATAACCCCTTCACCTTCATGTACTTACCCCTTCAATTGATAAACTATTTAATCTATCTTTAGTCATTTTCGATCTCAGATAGTTATTAATTAGTTTAAGCCTGGAAAGCGATGTCTCTCCAGAAGCAACGTTCACTGGAATTGCTAAATATATTCGGAGAGCAACAACTAAGTTTAGAAATGCCATGGATTTTCAAAAAATTTTGATGGAAGGATAGATTTTAAAACTTCCATTTCTTAAATTAACATTTTTCCATCTATATCATCTTCCTTCCCATTGGTGCATCATTTTCTGTGAATCTGTTAGAGAAATTTCTAAGTTAGCTGAATCTTTTTGAAGTGCTTCTTTTTCAATATTTTGAAATTTTCCCAGAAACCCAAATAATGTAGTGACGTGGTCGCTTCGGGGGCTGTGCGTGGGGTTGGTTGTGTGCCTTCAAAAATAAGTCCTGCATTTTGGGTCAAAACGTATTTATTTTAATAGAATTAACAATTAAAGTAAAAATAATGGAAAAACAAAAGAAAAATAATAAAACAAAAGAAGAGTAAAAGCGAATAAAAAGAACGGACTCACCAATTTTCCACGTAGACACTTTCAGTAACTTTGTTAATTGTTAGAGCCCAATTCACAGTTAATAACCCAGTCGTCTTACCCTCCCGAAAACTCAAGAAAAAACTGTTAATTAATTTTTCTGTTAAAACAATAGGTACCTACGCAAAAGAAAGTCATTGCCTCATGGCCCGTGCATATGCAAATGCCGACTCAGTGCCTTAGTCGTTCACACTTGGCATATACAGGGTTTTCTTTTATAATAATTATATTCTGTTTTTATATACAGGGCCTGCTTCGTTACAATACCTCCCCCTACGAAAAAGATGGCTGCTTAAGTAAGCAGTCAGCCTTTTCAAGCTTATCAAAACCTTCCGTATTCGCGAGTTAGGTGAGTCTGCGCTTTGTATCCCTATCCTTAATAATCCTTATCCTTAGAAGTTCCTATCATTATTACAATATTAATTTTTTAAATACCATGCATAAACTTCAGGAAGTGACAATTGGTAACTATTGTTATTTCGTATAAGAAACGTAACATTAATCCACATAGTATTATTTTGTAATAAAGGCGGTATTAGGCTAATATCTCGAACATGAAATTTTTTCAATTGTCAGTTTCTGAATTCTATTATATACATTAATAAAATATTCTGCAAAACCTAAAAAAGAATAAAAACCCATTATCTACCATTCATTTGTGTTTTCCTTTTTTTTTTGAATTAAACCTTAATATTATGTGTGTATAGTATATGCATTTATGTATATACTTCCTCCGATAACGCATAATAATATGTATCAGGTATCTTTCATCATAATTGATTGTTAGATACATATCTGTGATTGTGATTATTAATTTAGTACATATGCATAAATACATATTGTTCAACCCGTGAAAATATTTTTTTTTTTTTTTTTTTTTTTTTTTTGTTAACAATGATAATTAAACCTATTACATACTACACTATAAATTCAATTATAAGCAATCTTTTACGTATGTTTCTAAATATCTAGAAATGTTGAATTAGTTATTCACGGTATTATTTTTATTTTCCCCCTTTTTTTTGTGCTTAAATAAAATGTCAGAATTATTAGATTTAAGAAGTTAGTATTGTCTCTTGTGATCACACAGTACAGTGTTTTGATCACACTTCTAGATTAAACTTATGACACTATATCCTATTGACTTTTCCCTTAATTTTCTAAAATTACAAGATATAAATTTTTTTTCTTAAAGTTCTTTACTTTGTCCAAAAGAGTTTATTACTGTTCACATCTCGTTTAACTGGAGCACCACCTCACTGTAGGGGCTTTTTTGTTTATGGTCGGTTTTCAATTTGCCCTTAATGTCACATTCGGTTTCTTTTTGCACTGTCACTACTTTGTTGGGTTACTGGCACAATTTACCTCACTCTCGTCTTCACTCTGTGTCTTTGTCTTGTGATTTTCCCATACCTTCGCATGGAGTATAATGTTTGTTAGGGTTCCCCATAACGCACCAATAAGATGAAGTTCCAGCCCAAATACCTTGTATAAGGACCATCCGTGTAGGATTGTGTCAATTATAAACTTAATTACACGATAAACAAACCATATACCCAGTATTCCTGTCATTGCCTCTCCAACCCATTGGAAGCAACCCCATAATTTATGTGTGTACGTTTTGATCATGGCATCCAACGAATTTGGTGTAAAAGACTTATGTACTTCGAGATTCTGCAAGTTGGTTGGTTGACCTGCGACACTACGTGTGAACGTCGTTACTATAGCGTCACGCTCGGATGGTAACATTATATGAGATTTAATGTTTTCCAATTCTTTTTCGCTATATATGCCCGATGTAGCCAACAATTGTGGACTAACATACTTCCATGTGGTTGGTTTTTACATACTTCCATGTGGTCGCAAGTACTGCGGGTTCTGTCCTTCAACGATCCCAGGTAACAATTTATACCATACTTCGTTCAATGAGTACATAGGTGCAACAAAAGAGGTACAACTCTGTTGTGAGCCATGACTTTGCAAGATGTGACTCTGAGGTGTCATAAAGTATGACTTATTTAGATGCGTAACCGGAGATTGTTATAACATTCCCCAACGTGTCTAATCTTAACTTCTACAGGTATGCATTTAATTACATGGACAATTTCACCCGCTGTTATTGCGGTATAACCCGGCTCCTTCATATAATTATATGCAAACTCCTCAGGTGACACCACAGCTAAGTTCATCATATTTCGTATGACCTATCTTTCCATTTCGCATCGTTGGGTTTGTAATGCGCTGTACAATGAACTGAGCTCCTGAGCTACATGCTTTTCAACATATATGAATTTAGAATTTATATATGCAAATAGGTCCAGATTTTCGACTCGGGTAGGTTGTTTTTGAAATATAAATTGGTTCGGACGTCCCTTCATAATTAATAGTTTTAGGTGTTCTGTTTGCCATGCTGAATGATGACAAACCATAACCCCATCCTTCACTGCTAAGGCAAACGTCGTTTGCTGAGTGGTGACCGTATAGACAATGTGTTGTTCCCCATTTGGTTCGTCGTACACTAATTTCTGCGCCGCACCTTCATACAGCAGAAAATACTTCCGCATTTTAACATTGCTCCGGTTCCTTAACTCTCCAGTACGTTTCGCCGCCTTCTATATCGACACATTCCCCATTTAAGTATGGACACATAACACCCGACCGAAGTTTTATTTGGTTGTCGCCTATTAAAACTACCGCGCGATGGTCGCTTAACGTGATTTTTATGTTGGCTTGTACCACGACTTTACTCCACGTTCCGTACTCGTCACTATAATCCGCGCCGACACATGACCCGTCTTGTGCAATGTCCCCGGCTAATGTAACACTCCGCGAGACTGTTCCATTTCTCTTTAAACCAGCTATCACTTGGTTTAAATGTAATAAAAGCGTTAAATGTTTGTGCATGTCAATACATTGTTCTCGCCCGGTAACTGAAATATACGATGCAAAACCACCCCGAACTATTGAGGCGTGGGAATGCCTGCCACAGTGAGTCACTTGGCGTGTCACTTCAACTTTGCATTGGTAAACATGTTCATCGGCGTATTCGGCACGTTGTATTAATTGAATGTTTGACGGTACTTCGCGCACATTATGTTTCTCAAATTCGCAGGGTTTCACTTCGAGCAGGGAAATAGTTGTAATGTTTAATTTGTTGGTATTGCAGTCATATGCCACAAGAGTCTGTCCACATGATAATAGGTTGATAAATATGAGCCCCAAAATGTAGTACTCCATGTTATTTTCTGTTGGCAAAAGAATATATAGGTATATTGTCACTACACTAAATTGAACGATAGGTTCACTTAGAACACCGATAAGTCCGTGTCGTTGTTAATAACAAAAAAAGGTTTTGATGTTCTGTTAGTATGTACATTAAGAGTTTATATAAAAAAAATTTACTAAAGTTAAGATTTATTTAAGGTTTATCCATAAAATTTATAGCTTATATTCTTCAATTTTAGATATGTTTTCGAAGTGTCCATGGATATTCAGGTACTGGTCCACGGCTTCGTGTGTGTGGTCTATATACTGGCATTGTAGTCCCATCCCCTACTTCCTCTGCACCTTGTTCGTCGAGTTCTCCTTCCACTTCGTCTCCCCGTCGTACTGATTGATCATTATTGTCTTCCCTCTCGAGTTCTTCTTGTTCGTCACGCCCTAACCTTTCCTCATCTGTCTCCTCGTCATCCGAATATACTATTTCTTCTATTTCCTCACTATCTTCACTTCCTCTTAAATGAATTGTTGGCGTGCCGTACTCATTTTTGAGTAAATTTTCTATTCCGACGAGCACATCCTTATAGTTTTCCATTCCTTCCCCGTCAACCCTTTCCTCTCGATTTTTTTGTTGTTGCGGTTTTTTTGATGCATCGTTTTTTATTCTGCAATGTTTTAAACGAGAAGCATCTACTATCTGCTCCTTTCTGCCGTTGATCTCTTTAATACGGAATGTCACCGGCCCTTTTTGTTCGATGACCCGGTACGGGCCCGTCCAAGGTTTCCCAAGTTTTTTGGTTTGGTGCATTTTTACGCTTGGATCGTGAAGATACACTCGGTCTCCCGGTTTGTAATGTACTTCTTTAGCTGTTTCATTGAATTTTCTAACCCTTTTATCCACAGCATTTTCTGAAATTTCGCGTACTTTCACAAAGCAGTCGTTCAGACGTTTCATCATTTCGCTGGCGTAATTTTCATCGTAGTCGTATTTAATGGGTTGAGGCTTTATAATGGTATCGTATGGAAGCTCCATGTCTCGTCCGTGAATGATAAAATAAGGGCTCTCTCCAGTTGAAGAATGTAGCTGATTTCGATACGCCATCAGTACAAAGGGCAACCATTCGTCCCAGTCGGTCTGATCCCGGTTGATATAGTGCGATAGCATATTCTTCAGGTCCCTGTGACTTCTTTCTATCATACCGTTTCCACTAGGATGATACGGTGTCGTTTGAATTTTCTGTATCCCCAGTAGTCGACACACTTCTTTCACCAAATTTGAGGTGAAATTAGCGCCTTGGTCGGTTAAAAGGTATCGTGGAACTCCATGACGAGTGATGACTTGAGTAACAAAGGCCTTAGCAATCGTTTCTGCCCACTGGTCTCGTACTGCTATTGCTTCCAGATATCTCGAAAAAAAGTCTTGCACAGTGAGGATATATTTATTTCCTTGTCTGGTCGTAGGTAATGGTCCGACGATATCCATGGTTACCCATGTAAATGGTCCTTCTGTTTGAGGGAGTCGTTGCATTGGAACCGGTTGTGTGGGATGTGTTTTACGCCTAGCGCAGGAATCGCATTGCTTACACCATTCTTCGATATCTTTAGCCATAGAATGCGAATAAAATCTTCTCTTTATAAATTCTAGCGTTCGCCGTATCCCTTGATGTCCCGCGAACGGATTTGCGTGAAAATCTTCGAACACTTGTCGTCTCATAGAGCTCGGAACTACCAATTGATTTCGACCTCCTTGGTCACGGTATAATACCCCATTGGTATGACAGTAAAATTCTGAAGTATTCCCAACTCGGTTTTTGAGTTTTTGTATCTCTTCATCTTGGTCTTGTTTTATCCGAATGGTCTCTACATCATAAAGAGGTTCGTAGATTGGGCTCGGATCCGTCACCGTGGCAATTGGTATACGCGATAGGGCGTCAGCGTTGCCGTGATTTTTTCCTGGTCTGTGTATTATGTCAAATGAATATTCCATTAACGTTAGTGCCCATCTTGCAAGGCGAGAACTCGGATCTTTTAGCTTGAACAGCCATTGTAACGGCCTGTGATCCGTCACAACGGTAAATTTACGCCCGTAAAGGTAGCACCGATAATGTTTGATTGCCCATACAATCACAAGGCACTCACGTTCAGTGGCCGAATAGTTCCTTTCGGCCCGACTTAGCTGTCGGCTTGCATAAGATATTGGTTTTTCGCCACTTCCAGTTTTTTGACTTAATATAGCACCCATCGCTGATCCACTCGCGTCAGTTGTTAAGATGAACTCCTGGTTTAAATTTGGATATATGAGAACAGGTTCTCGGCATAAGTGTTGTTTTAAAAGTTGAAATGCTTCCTCGCATTCGTTCGACCATTTAAAAGCGGTGTCCTTTTTAGTTAGATTAGTTAGTGGTAAAGCAGTTTTTGCAAAATTTGGGATAAACCGACGATAGAATCCGGCAAGTCCAAGGAAGGCGCGTGCATCTCGCACTATTTTCGGCGTCGGATACTCTTGAACAGCTTTTATTTTGTCGATTTCCGGTTGCACCCCCTCCGACGAAATTCGATGTCCCAAGTATTTTGTTTCCCTTTTCATGAAATCGCATTTTCTTAAACTGATTTTTAAATTAGCTTTTCGGATTTGTTCAAATACGTTCTGCAAACGTTTTAGATGTTCCTCGACCCCATTGCGACTGAAAACGATGACATCATCAAGGTAAACGAAGCAAATATGGTTATTAAGACCCGCTAGCACCGTATTCATGAGGCGTTGGAACGTAGACGGAGCATTTATGAGTCCAAAAGGCATGCGCATAAAATTATAATGCCCATCAGGAACCGAGAATCCGGTCTTCTCCTTATCTTCTTCCGCCATTTCAATCTGCCAGTATCCCCATGCCAAGTCTAATGTAGTAAATAATGTGGCTCCTCCTAATAAATCAAGTGTTTCGTTTATATTAGGTAGTGGAAAGACGTCCTTTTTGGTGACAGCATTCAGCTCCCTATAATCCACACAAATCCTTACTTTGGCTGTTCCATCCGGTGTCTTTTTGGGTACCATTACAACAGGTGCCGACCATGGTGACTGCGATACTTCAATGATCCCATCGTTTAGCATCTCGTTAATTTGTCTGTTAAATTCTTCCCGTTGCGCATGCGGCACCCTGTAAGGCCGCTTGGCTATCGGATGAACATCCTCCGTGATTATTCGGTGTTTGACGCCTTTAGCACACCCAATTTTTTCTCCTTCCTTGTGGAAAATATCTTGATATTTCACTAATACATCTAATAATTTCCTTTGGTCCTCTTCTTTCAAATGTTGTAAATTCGTAAGTTCCCCAAAGTTAATGTTTTCTTGTCGTTCGACTGTTATCCCCAGTACATTTGCATTACCAGTTTCTAGTGTACACGTTTCATCTTCTTTGTAAATTTGCCCTACCCCGATGACAGTTTTTCTAGATAATTTAAGTGGTTGCAACGTTACATTAATTAATCTTATTTGTATTTCGTGATTTTTATTCACTTTCCCTAGTACCCTGGCTGACATTACCCCATGCGTTAAAATAACGACTGGTTCGATTAGTACTTCAGATCCAGGAGAAAATTCTTTTTGAACACCTACCTCTACCTTTGGAGGGATTTCAAGTTCGTACTTAAGGTGGATTGGTAGTTGGCCTGACTCCAACCCATTATCATCAACCAACCGTGGCCGCGGTGGTTGTAACATGGAGTGATCGTTGTGTCGTATTGAATTCTCTACTAGCTCGTCAGTAACAGCTTGTGAACAGTCATTATTGCTTAGAACGGTCCTGTCTAATATTTTTATTTCGTTTATTTCCCTTAAATAAGAATTTCATTTTCCTGTTTGGTTTTTCCCTCTTAATTCATTATTATCGCAATATCCTATTTGTTTCCCATTGATAAGTGGAAGTGTCAACTTCTGTAGAGTTAGATTCACCATTCCCGCGTATGTTTTCCTTATTTTGTAAAATTTCCCTCGGTAAATTAACAGTATCCCCGTATTTTATCCCTTTTTGGTTGTTAATTCCAATATTACTTTGTGTGCCCCTAATTTTTCTACCCATTATTTCTGTAGTTTCACCACTGACCAATTTTTCGTGCACCCATTGTAATTTTTTGTGAAGTATTTTCTAAGTTTTTCAGTTTATTATGATGTACGTCATGTGTTGTAGAGAATGAAATTCCCCCTTCAGGGTGAGATCCTAATAATTTTGTTTTAAGGTTTGCGTCCGGAAAATGAATATAACCTTCATCGTAATTAATTATAGCTTTATATTGGTAAAGAAAATTTCTCCCTATAAGCCCACTAGTACTTAAAGGTAAGTCTTCGCAGATAATAAATTCGGTGAAAAACTCAGTATTATCAATTTTGAAGGGGATCTCTGCAGATCCACAAGTGTCTAATTTATGCCCCGTTATTCCTATTAGAGAGGGAGTCTGGTCCGGTTGAAGTATGTGAGTTGGTACTAAATTTTTATCTAAAATAGAGACAATCGATCCGGTGTCTATTGTTAAAGTCGTATGTATATTATTGATACATACATTAATATAGTATGGGGGACCCCCAGATCGAATGTCATCTACGTGAGGAAACAATGTGTTTCCCGATCGTGAGATGCCCGGGTTGGGGCACGCTCGGAACATTCCCTAAGTTTAAATGATGTGAGTTCGGCTCTTCACGTGCTGTACTCACTTGACGATTTCGCCAGGAAAACGACCCATTTGTTTGGTTTTGATTCGAACTTGTAGTTTGTTGATTGTCGAATCTACTCCCATTATTCGAGAAAAATGACGGCCCGTTTATTCGATTTGGGTTCGAATTTGTAATTGGCTGGTTGGTAAACCTACCCTCGTTGTTCGAATAGGTGAGCGTCCCGTTCGTTCGGTTTTGAGTCGGGTTTGTATACTGCCGATTGTTAAATCTACCCCCATTATTCAAATTATTCCTGGTAGTTAAGGAAGGTGCGTTACACTGATTTTCGCGATGACCGGCTTGTCTACACCGCCGACAAACAGTAATACCTCTGCACTCATAAGCTCTATGCCCAAACTTGTAGCAGTTTAAGCACTGATCCCTTCTTGCTTGATTTGAGTTAGTAAAGTTTGCATTCGTAACGGATCGTGAGTTTTGTCTGTTCGAAAAGGAACGATGAGTACCCATTTCTCGCGGTTCCGATTGGGAAGCGCTAATATGTAAGGTATGAGCGATACCGCGCGCTCCCTGGAGAATGGTATTATTCAGTTCCTCTAATTCTGAGATTTCGACCGCTTTGTCGATTGTTAAGTTCGGCTCCCTCATTAATAAAACCCCGATATGTTTAGTAATTTCCCTATTTAGTCCAATTTTAAATTGTGATAACAATAAATCTGAATTTTTACTTATTATTCCTGCATTTTGTTCCCTTGTCGCGCCCTCCAAATCTTCCTCTAAAATTTCTTGCCCCAATAATTTTAATCGCGTCGCGAATTGTCGGACGGTTTCGCCATGTTTTTGATACGTTTTAGCTAATTGAAATTGTGCAGCACCCGGTATTTTTTTGGGGGGAAAATCGTGTAATTAATTTTGTTTTCAGGTTATCATAAGTTGTAGAATCATCAGTTAGTGATGCTTCACTACGGTAGTATTGGTAAACTGCCCCAGTTAACCTACAACGTACGACTTTGAGTAATTGCTCATGAGTGAGATTGTCTAAAAAAGCTCTAGCCTCTAAGCGTTCAAAGTATTCTTTGGGGTTTTCTTTTCCGGAGAAGGGGTCAATAGAACTTGCAAAAACACCTAAATTTTGTTTTGGGAGTTCAACTGTAATTTTTTGTTTACTTTCTTGAACTTCTGGTTTACTGTACTGGGGTCTTTCGATTTTTTGTTTAGTAGGTGGGGCTTCTTCCTTATCGTTAGTCATTTTGTTTTAATTAATTTAAATCCAATTAAGTATATCACTATTTATTTGGTTTTATTTTACTTAATTATTATAATGATTTATTTATTTAATTATTTACTTTCCCAGTTCGCGTTATTTATAATTTTATTATTAATTATAATTGATTATTGTTCAGTTATTATTTAAGTGAATTAGTATTATTACCCTTTAAGTACATTATTTAGTTTAATTTTGGTTAAAATTTGTATATTTAAATTTGTCTAAATTATTAAAGAAAACCATAAATTATGAAATTAACAAGAAACAAATATAATAATTCATAAAATAATAGAACATAATATACATAAAATAATGAGCTGAAATTAAAATAAAATAAAAGGAAGTCAATAAAAAAAATCGATAGCAAATCAATAACAATAAACGGAAATTTTAGGTCCCTCTGTTTTTAATGGTATAAAAATTTTACATTGAAATAATTATAATATGACAAATATGTAACATATCAAAGCAAAAAAATAAAAATAAATACACATCTTTAAAATTAATATAATTTAATTTTACATATGCATTTTTTTTCTTTTTAAATGTATATTAAAGTATACATTTCATATGTGAATATACATACGATGTATTTAAATGCACATTGACCATACGTAGCCCGTGTAGTACACAATTACATCCATTATATGTACATAATTAAAATTATGATTATTTACTAATATGTATTGTATTTCAGCTAAGCAAATCATTTTAAATATGTATGTGTATTGTGTACTATCAATTTTTGTCGCGTGGCTTAATGTTCGTATCTGAAGGTGTAATATAAAACCTGTACATGAATATGTACATATGTACCTATTTCCTACTTTTGCATACGTATTATAAGTGTGTATGTACCATACGTACACTATGATGAATATGCCACGAGTGCACGCGAATGTATATGTGTATATGCCTATGTGTATATGTGGCGATTTAACGAATCTGTACTGGCTAAATAATTGTGATTAAATTGAATAATTTTATTATTATTACTAATGTTTCTAAATATACTTAAATTCTATTATCTGACCCTAACCATAATGAAGCTTTTTCAGAAAAACCAGATTTTTCAAAGAAATCAGATCTTTTCATTGAGAGTTCTTTTGCAAGTTCATGAGCTTTGTCCAAATCTGCACGATCACTTTCCCTAACCATAATGTACAGACGGCCTTTTTTTCTAAAAATTTAAACATGATTCCCAAAGTTTAGTGGTTCCCGGTAGTTCCCTGATTTACAAAAATAACCCGCTATTATTTTTTTATTTTATTCATTCATACATGTATTACCTAATATATATTATATTTCTTTTAATGTACATCTCTAGTCTACTCAGCATTTATTCAATGTATAGGAGAATTACGTACTACGCAACAATCGGCAGTTTATTAACCCAAACACAAGAGTTATTCGAACGCGCAAAAATTTCATGATTTAAAATTTTAATTTAAATCGTTCTTATAATTCGATCGCTGCCAACCAATGTAGTGACGTGGTCGCTTCGGGGGCTGGGCGTGGGGTTGGTTGTGTGCCTTCAAAAATAAGTCCTGCATTTTGGGTCAAAACGTATTTATTTTAATAGAATTAACAATTAAAGTAAAAATAATGGAAAAACAAAAGAAAAATAATAAAACAAAAGAAGAGTAAAAGCGAATAAAAAGAACGGACTCACCAATTTTCCACGTAGACACTTTCACTAACTTTGTTAATTGTTAGAACCCAATTCACAGTTAATAACCCAGTCGTCTTACCCTCCCGAAAACTCAAGAAAAAATTGTTAATTAATTTTCCTGTTATAAACAATAGGTACCTACGCAAAAGAAAGTCATTGCCCCATGGCCCGTGCATATGCAAATGCCGACTCAGCGCCCTAGTCGTTCACACTTGGCATATACAGGGTTTTCTTTTATAATAATTATATTCTGTTTTTATATACAGGGCCTGCTTCGTTACAATAAGCCATTATGATTTTTCAATTGTTCAAAACGATCTTTTAGTGATTCTAATCACTATCTTAAACAAAATTTAAAAAAAAGATATCTTGTATGCGTTTATGGGATCTACAATAGATTCATCACCTCCTTCAGAATTGAAATATTTCTTTCTTTTCCGAAGCCTTTCATTTCGAAATTCTGTAGATATTTCCAAATCTTCTGCAAGAGTTTTTGCGTGAATTAAAACTTGTTCGAATCCAATATTTCTGTAGTCGCTTAACCATTTTAAAAATTTTTCAAATGAAGAAAGTGCAATGGATACATCTACAGATTTACTTTGAAGTTCCTTGCTTACATAATTGACTTGGAACCGTAAATCG
This sequence comes from Brachynemurus nebulosus, assembly GCA_035578155.1. NCBI lineage: Eukaryota > Metazoa > Arthropoda > Insecta > Neuroptera > Myrmeleontidae > Brachynemurus > Brachynemurus nebulosus. The sequence continues at coordinate 107,935,684 of JAPWDM010000001.1, forward strand.
TACCAAAAAACCAGTGATACTAAAAATTTATAGTCTTTTGTTACATTTCCAAGAGATTCTGCTTCGCTTTTAATTTGTGAATCTTCGGAAATTTCTGATATTTCGAAAAGAGCATCATAAAATTCACCTATTTGGTACCTCACTGCTATTACGCTTTGAATCCGACATTCCCACCTGAGATCGCAAAGAGACTTCACAGTAAATTCTTTTATATATTTTAGAAGTACTAACCATCTTTTTGAAGATGCTGAAAATAAAATATATAGGCGTTGGAGAATACCGAAGAAGGTTAAAGCTTCTGGAGAAAATTTTTGCTACGTCTCTCAATACTAGATTATAATTGTGACAAGCGCAACTAGTAAAAAATGACCTTGGACTTTCTTTCAAGAGTCTAGCTTGAACATCGGAGACTTTACCCTTCATATTTGAACCATTGTCATATCCTTGCCCTCTTATGTTGTTGATGTCAAGCGCTAAACTTTGAACTTCTTTCTTTAACACAAAAAATAAATTTTCTCCCGTGCTGTTCTCTACATGTATAAATTTGATGAATTTTATTATTCATATGTAGTGATATTCGAGCCTGGTAATGTTCCATCCGAAATATATTTAATACTGAGATATTTGTTCTTGATGACTGACATCTGGAGTACAGTCCAGAAACATAGCAAAATATTCTCCATTCTATCAATAATTTTATTTTTTAATTTCTGGCCTATTAAGTTTATTATTTCATTTTGTGTTATTTTGCTTAAACATAATATTTTTGGTGTACTTGTTTTGTGGCGATTCTTTGTATATGATCCTGCATTACCGAGTCAAATTTCCAAGTAAGTCAAGTATTCGTAAAAAAATTCCATTTCGTGAATCGCCTAGGTTTTTGATGGATCCTCTAAACGCGATATTTCGTTCAGCTAAAAACTGAACTGCAGAAAATAATCTTTCACATATCTTATACAAACGAACTTTTTTTTGGTTCAACAACTTCTGTTGGACATTATCTATTGTTGGCTTTTGCAGCAGAAAGTCTTTTTTGAAGCTTTGTAAAATTTTAACATAGCTACCAAATGATTTCTTGATTTTTAATCTATTATATATATATATATATATATATATATATATATATATATATATATATATATATATATATGTAGTTATGTACACCTAGTATAATATTTAACAAATAACATTATCTAATTTACATTGACTTTAAAGGACCTTTAAAGTAGTAAAATATGATTATGAAATACAATTTTTATTTTAAAGTAAACTTAAAGTATTCTTAAAGTTGATTATGAAAATGGCTGATTGCAACATAAAAAAATAATTTTTGTACATAAATAATGCGAAACGTGTTATTTAACTGGCGCAGTCGGTACGATATACTTTGAGCAAGTTTTCGCGAGCGGTTAAAGTTGTGAATTACACCATTTGACGATTTTTCAAGTGGTTTCTTCAACTTTGGCGGTATACCAAGGCAAAGAGGCTTTCTCCGCGGACACGCTCAACTGGATCACAGATTTCTGGTCGTTTTCAAGCGTTTGGATCAAGGCGAATCTACAACTTTCTGGATCTTGCTGAGTGCTCGTGACGGTTCATCAATGGAACACTTCTAAAAACACCTAGGCTTACGGTGAAAACAGTCTAGCTAGTATTGATTCTGATTCGCTGCAGAATACAGAACAAGGTCAACCTTCTAGGCCTATTAGTTTAGGTACCATTGAATTAAATATTGATTTACCTAACGAATTAAATATTGATTTAAACACAAATTTTTCAAATATTAATACAAATAATTTAGTTGATAGTTTAAGTAATCTAGTTGTTAACGAAAATACCAAAAGTACAATAATGACTGAACAGACAATTACACCTGCTGACATTGTTGCTAATTTAAAAATACCAAACGCTATAAAGGATTTACGAAAATTCGATGGAAATCCAAGAACGTTTTATGATTCTATTAACAACGTAGAGGAGGTTATTACTTTATTATCACCCGCAGTAATAAATTGCCCCTATGGCAAAATTTTATTAAGAGCAGTTAGGAACAAAATTACTGACCAAGTAAATGAGGTTCTCAACGTGTATGGGACACCAACTGTTTGGAACCAATTAAAGAAAATTTGGTAGCCCACTATAGCGACAAAAGAAATGAAACATCACTTATTAGGGATCTTCATTATTTGAAACAACAATCTATAGACACAGTTGAAATATTCTGTAGCAAAATTATTGAAATATTCTCAACAATAACGAACTATATAAAAATTCACGAAACAAATCAAGAGGTAATTAGGGAAAACAGTCACTATATGGTGACATGTGCTTAAACGTATTCCCCTCTGGATTACGGGAACCATTAGACTCAACAGTACGATCTATGCAACCTAAAACTCTTATGGATACATTCTCATATTGCATCAAAGAACAGAATTGTTATACACCTTATACACAACCTTATACACAACCAAATTATACACAACCACGTTTTGCTTCACCGGGTCCACCTAGCCCACCTCAATTTATTAGAACTAATCGGTATCCACAACCAATGGACATAGGTTTAGGCAATACACGGCAACATTTTAATAAAAATCCAAACAATTTTTTCAAATCTACCGAACCTCCCAGTTTTACTAATAAAAAGATTCATAATGTAGAATTGTAGACCAACCATCTACTAGTAATGCTAACAATAACGATTACTACCTAGACGAAAGTAGCAATCAATATTACGACGATTACTATCAATCACAGAATTACGAACTCCATTTAGACCAATATTATATTGACGAAAATAAGGGCGATGACAATGCTATTACAGAAGAAATAGACGACAATTTTTAGAAGAGTGCCTCAAGCAACTCGACTACCTAGATATTAACAAACACGGTAATATTCTACCCTACATCCACATTTCTTCATCCTTCGGACGTCCCCTAAAATTTTTAATTGATACCGGCGCATCTGCGTCCTTTTTAAACCCCAAATTTATAGACCCACATGATAGAGAAAAAACTGAACCAACCATAATTACTTCTGTTTTAAATGAACACAAAATTGACGACAAAAATCCATTCCAAATTTTATTGAGTTTAATACACCAGGCATTTCAAAATTTTTATTGTTTAAATTTCATAATTATTTTGATGGACTCATTGGTTTAGATATTTTGACTAATTTGGGAGCTAAAGTGAATTTGAAAGATAAAGTATTAGAGGCACCAAATGCATGTATTCCTCTTTTATTTAAACCAAATTACAAATCTGCACATTTCCAAATCCTTGGTCTCACCAAACAAATAATAAAATTACCTGTCGACGTAAAAAACGGAGACATTTATGTAGAACAATTTAAAATTAACGATACATTTATTATAAGTGAAGGCATTTACTTAGCTGTATATTGGCATAGTCAGCTAGAAGTAACTAATACTGCTAACAATACACAAACATTCTTTATTAATCAACCCATTAAAGTCCAACCTCGTACAGATTTTATTGAATTTAATAATTTTAATATCTCATCCCAATCAAATCAAATACCAAACGATATTATATCACAAATTAGAGTAGACCATCTCAATGACGAAGAACGTAAGGCTATAATTAAATTATGTAATCACTTTGAAGACATTTTTTACAAGGAAGGAACAGACTTAACATATACGAACGAAATAAAACACAATATAACGACAAAAGACGATATTCCTATTTACACCAAGTCATATAGATATCCTCACATCCTCAAAGACGAGATTAGGCGACAAATAAGCGACTTATTAAAACAAAAAATTATTCGTTCTAGCTACTCTCCCTGGTCCTGAAAATTTTTCCTGATTGTTCCAAAAAAGAAAGATGCCAGTGGAAAACAAAAGTGGAGACTTGTAGTGGACTATAGGAAATTGAATGAAAAGGCAATGGACGATAGATATCCCTTACCGAACATAACAGAAATACTTGACAAATTAGGGAAAAGCATGTATTTTACAACACTTGATTTAGCGAGTGGTTTTCACCAAATCGAAGTTGATAAAAACGATATTCAGAAGACAGATTTTTCTGTAGACAGTTGCCATTATGAGTATGTTCGGATGCCATTCGGTTTAAAAAATGCTCCAGCTACCTTTCAAAGGGTAATGGACAATGTTCTCCGAGAGATCCAAGGGTCAGTCTGTCTTGTATATATGGATGACATTATTGTCTATTCAACTTCCCTGCAAGAGCACATTGTAAATCTTCAAAAGGTCTTTGAAAAACTTAAAGGAGGTAACCTTAAAGTGCAGTTGGACAAAAGCGAAATTTTACACAAAGAAGTAGCTTTTCTTGGCCATATTATATCTGACAAGGGTGTACGATCAAATCCTGATAAGATTAAATCTATAATGAATTTTCGAATACCAAAGACACAAAAAGAAATAAAAAGCTTTTTAGGATTACTTGGCTGTTATTGGGAGTTCATTAGAGGCTTTGCTCGACTCACAAAGTCCATGACACAGTGCTTGAGAAAAGGTGAAACAGTAAAATTAACATCTGAATATATCAAGTGTTTTGAAACGTGTAAACAACTCTTGACGAATGAACTAATTTTAGAATATCCAGACTTTTCTAGGCCTTTCAATTTGACTACTGACGCGAGCAATTTTGCATTAGGTGCCGTATTGTCCCAAGGACCAGTCGGACAAGATAAACCAGTATGTTACGCTAATCGAACTTTAACGAAAACTGAGCAAAATTAATCGACTATAGAGAAGGTCCAAAATTATAACGGATCATAAACCGTTAACTTGGCTAATGTCTTTAAAGAAGCCAAACAGTAAACTCGTTAGATGGCGCCTTGAGCTTGAGGAGTATGATTACTCAATAATTCATAAATCAGGCCGTGCAAATACGAACGCTGATGCCCTTTCTAGAGTACAAATAGAAGCAAACAATAATGAAACATTTAGCAATACTTCTACTTACACTACCAGACACACTAGTAACGATACAATACATAGCGCTGACGAAGACGCTACTTCATTAATTAGAATTTCAGAAAATCCACTTAACGACTTCAACGAACAAATTTTATTTAAACAAAGTAATGGCCAGCCAAATAGACGACTAACGGTACTTTTCAAAACAAAACTTAGACAATATTTTTAGTTTCCAAATTACGACGAACGCACATTTACATTATTTTTGAAGAATTTTTATCTCCTAAAAAATTAACAGCTGTTTATTGCGAAGACGATAACTTGTTTAATCAATTTCAAAACATTTTTTTCTGAATACTTTTCCCAAGGACGACAATTTAAACTCATTAGGTGCACTAAAATAGTAACGGATATAGAAAATGAAGACGAACAAGACCGTATTATAAATGACTATCACTATTCAAGTAGGCATAGAGGAATAGTTGAAACAATCGCTTATCTGAAACGTGGATACTATTTTCCAAACCTAAAATCTAAAGTTTCGTACATAATTTCCCACTGTAAAATATGTAACGAACATAAATATGACCGTAGACCTAAACAGAAATTTGAATTAACACAGATACTAGCCGTTAGAAATTCTACATAGTGACATTTTTTATATTGAGAAAAATCCCATTTTCACCATAATCGATAAATTTTCCAAATTTGCCCAAACGTATATGCTAGAAACCCATAATAGTGCACACTTAGTTAAAGCCCTATCTAAGTTCATTGTCACATGCGGACAACCAAGTAACCTTATTGTTGATTCGGAAAAAGGATTCGATTCCACTAGATTTAAGCTTTCTGTGAAAATTATAACATTCAATTACACATTACTTCCGTCAGAAGTTTCAACTCTAATTCACCAATAGAGAGGTTCCATTCTACGCTTTTGGAAATATACCGAATAGTACACAACACACGTACAGACTATCCTCCACCCGAAAGACCTAAACAAAGACTCCTTGAATCTATTTTTACCTATAATAATTCAATCCACTCAACAACCAAATATAAACCGTTTGAATTATTTTTTGGGCGTAAATAAAACATACAATTAAAACCTAATCCACAAGATATAAGAGAAAAACAACAAGAACTTTTCGACAAAGTTCATCAACACACATTACAAAATAAATATAAGAATTTAGAAAAGTTAAATAGCAATAGAGAAAACCCACTAAATTATGATCCCAATTCACAAACGTATCTTACAGAAAATAGACATAATAATAAGTTGCATTCAAAATTTAAACTGGTTACAGTTAAAAATAATAATAGAATTACGATTAGGGACAGTAAGAATAGAAAACTTCATAAACAAAAACTAAAAAGACCTCCTGAATTTCAGACTCGTCCTAATGACTGTAACAATAACACAAAAAATAGAATTGAACCTGACGAACAATCCCGGGCTGATGATAATGAACCTAGGTCAAGCCCGAGTAATCAGGAATCATGACCATTACATTCACATAACTAACTTAGACAAATATAAGGAAAATATGAACTACATTAAGGAATCAATAAATCTTCTCACACGAAATCAATTAGAATTCTTTCCTTACCTACACCTGATTTAAAAACGATAAAATTAACCAAACCTTATGCATTAATGAATGAGTTCGAATTGTATTTAAAAGACGATAAATGTCCTAAAATAGAGCAACTTTCCATCTGCCAAAGGACAATGGTATAAAGTTAAAACATTCCAAATGTCTCAGAAACATATTCTTTGGTCAAGAAGCAAGCTGTCCTTATGAAAACGACAAAAACACTACAGTAATAAAATCAATTCGCGACAACTATATAATTATAAAAAATTCAAACAATCTGGAAATATCAAACACGTATGGCATCAATAAACGGAACATTAGGGGAACTGTCCTAATTTACTACGAAAATTGCGGTGTAATTATTAATGAAATTACTTACACAAATCAAATCATTAATTTCAATAACCAAATCCACTTATTGCCTGTATTGGATCTGCCAAAACTACAAGCATACCACATCGAAAATCTAGAAAAATTAGAAGTCCTGGAAACAAGAGGAATCGCTCATACATCCATCACATACATACTCATCATAGCAATCATCACTTCAAGTATAATCACAGTCATCTGCCGCATTAAGAAAAATTCGATTACCACGACTCCAATGCAAGTACATTACGACCCTGCTGCAGAGAATAAGAAGGTCAAATTCTTATGGCCATCGGCCTTATCTTAGGGCGGGAAGAGTTATGTACATCTATTACAAATAACATTATCTGCAACAAAGAAAATAATACTGCAACAAAGAACATATTTTTTTTAATAAATAATGCGAAACGTGTTATTTAACTATATATATATATATATATATATATATATATATATATATATATATATATATATATATATATATAAATTTCCGGCTCTTTCCAAATCCGAGGTCAAAAATAGGGGTTTCCATTTAAAATAACAAAGTGAACCTCCAAATTTTGGTCAAGGTCATGTTCAAGGTCAAATTCAAGGTCATTTTCTAGTTCCTCATTTCTTCCTATGAAACTTTTGTCCGGATCATTTTTCGATAAAGTCAATATTAACTGAAATTTTCAGCTGTTCCGCAATTTTATAAACATCAGGTGTATATATATATATATATATATATATATATATATATATATATATATATATATATATATATATATATGTATATTTGGCCAATTATTAAATCCTTCAGTGAATCCATGACTTAACAAAATCAAATTTTAATATTACTTATATAAAATTTAAAGTTTTTGTCAGACATCAACAGGTATAATTTGATATATTTTAGTCAGTTATTAATTACAATTCACTTGCTGACAACCTTATAGGAATATTTTTATTTTACTGATTGTCAGTAAAATTACTACTGGCACCTTAAATTAGCTGTCCAGTTTTGAGATTTTAGACTTTAAATTACAACTTTGAACAAAAACAGGTAAACTAGTATTTTTCATGTAGTTTTCATATATGCGATTCAGATTTTAATATACTAAAGCATAAATTTCAAAATTTACCCTAAATTTTACCTGAAAAGGCCCTCCAGTAGGTCCTACCCTGGATTTATACACATCAATAGAAAGCTCTCTAAAAATAAAGTGTTTTGTCAATTTAAAGTTTTTTTCTATCTGCCGTCGGTTTCAAGGGATCAAAAAAAATTAAAATTTTACCCTAACTTTGAGGGGTGATTTCACCCCTTAAATGGCGACGGTGGCAAATAAAAAAAATACGGGTCTGTTATTTTTGCTTGTACTACACACATCAAAATTGTGAATTAACAGTTTAAAACTGTTTCATCAAAATTGTGAATTAACAGTTTAAAACCTTTTCCTGTAATCTACACAATCGCATACATATCGTTGAATTTCATTTCTTGGGCAAATTCACCTATAGTAGTGGTTTTAGACCTAATGCGTCTCAGTTCTAATACTCTATTGAATCTACTTTACTAGTAAGCTAAACTTATTTTTAAAAAAAAAGGTTGATGTATTTATGACAGCAATCGTATTTAGGACAAATTTGTTTTTTAAATGTATTATGTATACGTTTCACATTTGGTTACTACGCCACCAACACTTAAAAATACAGAATGGATTGCAACTACTTGCAGCTGCGTAGTTCAGTAAGGAGACATGTGCATATAAAGGTATATATAGATCATTTTTTTGGCAGATGTAGCATTCTTATAGTAAAAAAATTATGTTAAATATATAAGCTAGTCTGTTAACTATTGCAGTCCTTTTGTGTACACATACATATTTTAGCGGATGGCTGGTAGGGTATTCTTGACTACTAGCGAAGTAAAATTACTGTTGTTTATATCATGAATGGTTTATTAATTCTTTTATAAATAGTTTTCAGAGTATTGTATTAGAGATAAAAATATTGTATTTAGACAACTATGAACGTATGGAAGGGAAGTTATGTGTAAGATTAAAAAAAATAGTAATGACATATTAATTCGTTACTAGGAGATTTAAACTGGGGGGGGGGGGGCAGCAGCCCCGCAGTCCATATGGACGAGCCGCCACTAATACGTAATAATTGCTTTTATCTATTATTTACTTCTTAAAATTAATAGTTAGTTTATATGAATTGTATTTCAAATTTTTACAATATTCTTCTTTTTGAGCTTGTAGGTTTAAGTCAGTGATGGGACTCGAGTTGAACACAATAGAGTCACTCGACTTAAATACAACTCGATTAATTTGGATCACATTTTGCAACTTAACTCCAGTAGGATTTTTTATATAATTTGGCTCATGTACTGTTGTGTTCTATTATAATTCGTAAGATGTTTTTATGTTGATGAGACATACTTTTGATTTTAAAGTAGTTGGTTTTCATATTATAGAAGTCGTAGTAATTGTTTTTTTTTTTTTTTTTTTTTTTATAATTAAATAGGCTTTATTACACGTACTACAACTTTTTAGCCTGCATTATTGAATACCCTATTAATTTCTATTAATATCAAGTCGACTTGTAAAAGTGAATCAAACTACTGTTACGACTATGAATATATATACATACATGTATATTATAACTGCAGCCCCGCTAGTAAAAGATATCACGAGCAAGCACTGCTATAAGTGTCTTGTCAGTTATAATTTTTATAGAAAAAAAAAAATGTAAAAAATTAAAAAAAATCATATATTTAATGTAATTATAAATATTCTACATTTTATACATGCGTCTGAATGTATGTGTAAATGTGTCTGAATACGGGTGTGTAGATACCTATCTTAGGAGATTATAAACTACAAGTCTCTATAAGTATTCATTTTTAGTAATTTTTATAAACTATAAGAATTAATTATTAGATCGTAATTACTCGTAAAAAAAAATAAAAAAATAAAAAGGGAAATAAAGAAAAATAAATTAAACGAAATAAAATTAATAAATATAACGTAAAAGCCCCTATACCGGAACACTATTTTTAGGTGTGTAATTAAACTGGCTTATAAAAATTGATAAATAAATTAAACACCCATTTTTTTTTTAATAAACATGAAAGTTTTTTTAATCCAATGAATATGTTTTTAAAAAAATATAACCCAAAAATTTTTATTTATTAATGTTCTTCTTTTACAAAATGTTGACAGCTATAAAAAAACGGATAGAATATATTAACATCATTAAGAAAACGGGAGACAGACACCCCTTCTCCGAACACGTATTTAATCAAGAAATAAATTTTTAAAATGTTGAAATACACTGTGACATCTTTTGACGTAGATAAGTATATGCAATGGTTTGAGTCAAGCATAAATTCAATACGTATTCTACATAATGAAATAAAGGCATTCGCCATCTAGTGATTTTTAAAAAAATATCGTGTACTTTCTAACTGATTCATAAACCATAGTGAATTTTTAAATAATTCACTTAGAAATCTATCTAAACTTAAGATGACTACTATTTTCATTTCATAATAAAAATTTTGAAAAATTATTATTAATAGAATGGTTGTTTTTCAATTTAAATTCACCTCGCATTTAATATTTCCTTAATTAAAGAAATTATATATACAGTGTAAACTCTATATAACGAACTTCTATTTAACGAAAAACTCCTTAAAACGTAGAAATTACAAAGGTTTGTTTGGTTTACATTATCATTCGTATATCGAAACACTCTTTATAACGTAACAGTCACTCTCAATAGCGAAAAATGCGTCATTTTTTAAGCCCAAAAAAATTTTATTTCACTGACTTTCAAACAAAATAGTGATACAGAGTCGTAAATATTTCGTACGCACAAAGGGATTCTTAGAAATCCGTTTATTTGTTTGTTATAATTCCCTAGCACATGTTTTTGCCTACTGTACTTCCCTACTACTGTCTTATTGCTGTCTTTACGTTATCATATTCTTAGTTGCTTTCAAACTTTTTAACTGTAAACATGGCGAGTAAAAGAAAGAGTTTGTGTATTGACGAAAAAGTGTCATTTAATTCAATCAAGATTAAAACCACTTACTAAATTCGTAAGTTGTATTCGTAAAATTATATTGTTTTCTTTTACTCTCCATATAACGAAAACTCTTTATAACGTAATAAAATACCCGGTCCCTTCAATTTCGTTATATGAAGTTTACACTATATATATATATATATATATATATATATATATATATATATATATATATATATATATATATATATATATATATATATATATATATATATATATATATATATATATATATATATATATATATATATATATGTATATATATTAAACAATTTTTGTTTAATTCGATGGATGATCACTATTAAAAACACGTTATAAATTGTAACATTTCTTAGCGAATTTTTCAAGTCAGCATAATAAAAATATACAAATAATTTTATTAGTCCATTTAAGGGATTAGGACAGCTAAATTACCTTTTTATATTGGTTAAATATTATTTGCAGAAGTGTTTTAATATACGTTCGAAATTTGACTGTGTGTATTTGGTCATTACAATTATTATTTATATGTATTTTATAAACATTTTTAATTTATTTTTGCTTCTAAAACACTGTCACTGTTTTATGTGTTATCACGTATAGTAATTTTGTTTATGCCGAAACGTATAATCATTCATAAAGCAAACATATTGGTTTAAAACTTCAAAATTTTTATTATGAAATGAAAATAGTAGCCATCTTAAGTTTAGAGATTTCTAAGTGAACTTACTGGTGAACTACTTAAAAAATCACTATGGTTTATGGTTTAGTTAGGAAGTATACGATAATTTTTTAAAGATTACCTAGATGGCGAAACTTTATTTGTAGAAAATACAGATTTTTTATCCTTTATTTATATCTAAGACTTAAACCATTCTATGTTTCCTACTTTGGCGTCCAAATGTCCCTCTATGTGTCATATTGCACATGTGTTTGCTAATAGATTCTGAACTATTGGTGTTAATGATTTCTGATATGGGTACTTTCAGTTTGTAAAAGAAAAACATTAATAAATAAAAATTTTTGGGTTTTATTTTTTTAAAAACATATTCATTGGATTAAAAAAAACTTGGTTTCATGCTTATTAAGAAAAAAAATGTGTGTTTAATTAATTTATTAATTTGTATAAGCCAGTTTAATGACACACCTAAAAATAATGTTCCGGTATAAGGGCTTTTACGTTACTAGTTACTAGAAAACAAAAAAAAACATTATATATATATATATATATATATATATATATATATATATATATATATATATATATATATATATATATATATATAGTATACTCCGGTTAAAGCGAATCAGATGGAACCGCAAAAATCGGGTCTTTCTATTTAAATAAAACAACATTATCGTATTATAAAAATCAGTATAAAATAACGTACATAATACATAATGTATATGCAAACTATATGGAATGGAATATGGTATATGGAATTTTCATTCTCATCTCCTCGTCATTCATTAAGTGCACGACTAATTCCTACATTTTAATGTTTACTGACAAATGCAGTTTCATCAAGGTTATAATGTATACTGATTTTTAGGATTTCGGAGCCCTAGCAAGCTTCGAAATACCTTATAATATTGCGTTTTCTGTCACAGACATGCGCATTTGTATTTGACCAAGACGCCCACATTTTTTCTGAATTGAGGGACTCTTTTTTCAATACAAATTTACAAATTTAAAGGCAAAACTTAAAAAAATTGCAAATTATTCAATAACTGCACAAACTGTCATCAATTTATTCAAATTAGTTCGGTTTTTCTGTTATTTTATAGCAATTATTTTTTATTATTATTAACAAAATAAAAAAAAAATATATGGCACCAATGCACAACCAATGTTTGCTTGTGATATCGAATTAACAACGAAATTGCAATAAAAAATGCGTTTTTCTCTTTCTTTTTCTATTTTATAGAAGCCTGTATATATTTATCTTTTTCTTTCGCTGTTTTTTCTTAAAATTATTAATAATGGGTCAGATTCAAAAAATTGTTATCTTTGTCTAATAACTTATTTTAATACAGGTAGAGCCATCTTTACATATTTGTGATAATTATGCAGCAAACTATGTATGTATGTACCAAAATGTCATTTGATCATTTACAATTTCAAAAGTAAATAAGGTAAGTTGTGATTAAGTGGCAAAAATTATTTTCTGGTGTTTATAATTAATTTGGGTTTTAGTTATTTATTAAATAATGTTTTTGTCAAACAAATATAATTACTTTGAACATTCAAATATTGAACATTCAAATTAAATCTTGAAAACGCGCCAAATTTTGTACTTTTAATTGTAAATAATTTGTGGTGTAGGTAAATTAAATTATTTTAAATGGAAAGTGGTTTTAGCTTATTGCACTATTTAACAATCCAAAAAAACATAAAATCCATTTAAATTTGTGAAAATTCCGGATTTTTTGAAAATTTTATAAGATTGTGAAATCAGATTTCGAAAAGTTAATTGAAATATAACTTAAAAGACTCTGTTATTGACCATGGCCCAGTTTCCGACCTTTTTAACTTTTTTATAAATTAATAAAAAAAAACTATATTTTAAATAAGAAAAAAAATAAATTCTTAATTTAAAGTAATTTATTCTGTGCCTAATAAATAGCAATTGAAAAAATATAGAATAGATAATTAAATAAAAAAAACTTTCGCTAAAACAGGCGAGGTTATAATTCTGTTTAGTGACATATGCATAAAATAGTTGTCTTAGATTAGTTTATTAATAATGAACGTGTGTTCCCAATCGATATATGCTTCTGAATATTTAACATAAATAAAAATAAATTTAGAGGAAAAAATAATTTTTTTGCAATTTTAATAAGACTAAATAAAATAGTCAAGTGCGTGTTAGACACCTACCAAGGCAGGATTTCGTAGTATAGTAGCAAGAATTCGAGATAAAATCAAGCATCAAGAGTTAAACTGACTAACTGTGACACAACGCTGTACCGTGTCAACAATTCTATAATACCTAAGTGTACTAATTGGGAGTTCCATCATAGTAGGTTATGATCATCTACGCGTTAGTCAGTTTAACTTGAGGCTGTGCGGTGCTCATGACCATCAACGTTTTAAGTAAATGCAAAAATATTTTATCTCGAATTCTTCCTACTGTACCGTAAGGTTGGATGACTTTGGTCCATTTTTGAACTTTGCACTGTTATAAGTTTTACACTAAATGATATTAATTTTTGTTTCTAATTACGTTTTATGGGTCTGTATTAGTACTTTTAACTTTGAAATGGAGAAGAAGCTAAATACATTCTATTTTTTTTTTTTTTTTTTTAAATAAGAGTGGCCAAAGTCAGACGACGAAGTTGGGTTACTTTGGCCACATGTTGTTTTTTTTTTGGAACACACAAAGACACGCCAGAGCATGGGTTACGTTGACCATGGATTTAATAGCCAAGTATGTTTGAAATATTTTTTAAGGTTTTTTTTTTTAAAATAAAAATATGATAAAAATACTTCTTTTTTATGTTTTATTATGTCAAGCTTTTTGAAGGCAAAAATTGCAGGTTTTTCGTAAATTTTTCTATTTAAACTTTTTCAGGTACTAAAAATCAAATTGTTTTATGTATATAATTTTTTTAGAATCCAATATAATCTATAGAATCAGTAAAAAATACTATTCCGTACGTAAGTATTATTATAACGTAATCGTGCATAAATAAAGCAAATATTGAAAAATAGCTAAAGTCACCCATGGTGGCCAAAGTCATCCAATTTTGCGGTACTACGAAATCCTGCCTTGGTGCGTGTCTAACACGCACTTGACTACTTTTTCTAATTTTTTTGAAGTGAAAACTTCTTTAACGGCGTTGTACACTTTTTTTGTAATGGGTAAAAAATGTTAAGCTCGCGTTAGGTCACGTGACCTGATCGAAAATTCGTAAGACCTGATCGAAAATTCGTAAGACGGATGGAGAGTAGACAGTCAGTAGAGCAGACAATAAACTGCGTTGTACACTTTTTTGTAATGAGTAAAAAATGTTAAACTGGCGTCAGGACACGTGACCTGATCGAAAATTCGTAAGACGACAGTACATAACAGTAGACAGTAGTACAGAATACAGAACGAACGGTAGTATCTCTATACTACTGGAACCAGTGTAACGCGAAAGGACAGATATACGGCTTTAGTCCAATAGCACTAATTTTAAGCCCTATCTCACTAAACATTAATTTTAGAATAGATATAAAAAATTTAAAAAAAATTCTTGTAGGGATTACCGAAGAGAACATTTGTGCAAAATGTGAACTCCCGGAAATGTTTTTTTATATTGTTTAAACAATATTGAAAATTCATAAATAGCGTTTTTTGACCTTTCACCGCTTACGTAGGGACAACGGTGATAGATACATTAAAAAGTGTTAAGACCTTTTTTGTAGAGAATCGAATTCTCTACAAAAAAGTCAACGAGAGCACCTGTCTATCTTGTACAGGTGAAAAGATACAGCGCTCCAAACGCGCACTCAAAAATTCACTTTTTCTAACGTTCCGGCAAGGTTCCAGACGGCACACCCTGTGTATCTATATCTTGTCTATCTTTTCACCTGTACAAGACAGGTGTTCTCGCTGACTTTTTAATGTATCTATCACCGTTTTCGCTACGTAAGCGGTGAAAGGTAAAAAAACGCTATTCATGATATAAAAAAAAACATTTCCGGGAGTTCACATTTTGCACAAATGTTCTCCTCGGCAATCCATACAAAAATCTCCTTTTAAAAAATTTTTATGTCTGTTCTAAAATTAATGTACAGTAGAACCTCTGATTCCGGACACCTCTCTTAACCGGACCCCTCCTATAGCTGGACAAATTTTTTATGACGGTGGCATGCTATACTAAAACCAATGCATTCAGCACTCTCTTAAGCGGACCCTCTGTTAACCGGACACGGACACAATATTTTTTGACGAAGATATATTATTTAGTACATTATTACCTCCATTAACCGGACGCAAGTACGTCTAGTGCGTATGTATTAGGTATATTTGTTCATGTTTTAACTTTTTAACAATGATTCTAATGTGACGATGCATTTGTAAACGTTATATTTTTATATAAGTACCTAAATTCGTTCATAAAATTGATTTGAGTAAAAAAATTTAAAAATTTTGAATTAAAATATTAGTTATGTGAATACTACATTATTTAATGGTATTATTTATTCTGCCCCTGTTAAGCGGACACCTCTATTAGCCGGACAAATTTTTGCGTGACACTGCTGTCCGGTTAACAGAGGTTCTACTGTATACATAAAATTTAGTGCTATTAGACTAGTTATATTTGTATAGGTGTGTCGGTTTGTGCTTGTGTGTATGTGAAGGTTTTTATATCGTTCACAGAATACAATACATATACATATGTACATATCGTTTTCGTTACTTTACTAATATGCAGGCTGAAAACATACATCAGGATTAACAGGGGTGAACTTTTTCAAGTGCAAACTTCTTTAGCGGCGTTGTACACTTTTTTTGTAATGCGTAAAAAATGTTAAACTCGCGTCAGGACACGTGACCTGATCGAAAATTCGTAAGACGGATGGAGAGTAGACAGTACAGAAGAGCAGACAATAAACTTTTTAATGTAATATAAATTGTCATGTTTGTGTACGATAGCGCAATAAATAAATATTGTATTCTACCACATAAATGATAGTACTTTTATACTGATAATTAAAGCAATTCGTGCAAAATTATTCCCTAACCATTCCAAAATATCAAAAATGCACAACGTTAATATTCAAGTTTTCACTTCTGTCGGCACTCCCGGAGTGCAACCCATCGTTTTTTTTTGTTTTTTTAAATTTGTACTTGAGTGTGCACACAGATTAATTTGATTTCCCCAATTTGTTGAATTTTGGGAAATCAAATGACATTCGATTTTGCCAAATTGCTAAATTTCGAAAAACCAAGCGATATTTGTTTTTCCTAAATTGTTATTAACACTGTTGATTTTATCAAATTAAATTCGTTATAAATATTATGTTTTTTATCATTTTTTAAAATAATTATAATTTCATATATGGGTAGTTCTTCAAACGATGGAAGAAAATGGACTTAATTCCGGCCACACATTTTTTTGCATGAGCTTTGGAAAGTACTTTTATTTCAAGTTGATGACATTTTTTACACTATATGAAAGTGGCCAGTCAAAAAATAAAAAATTATAAATTTTATGACCATTATAAAAAAGAGACATCCAGGAAAGTGAAAAAATGAGTAAAAAACTAAAATTAACACAAAAGAATTTCTTATATTCATTTTTATTATTAAGCACAATTTATTAAACTATTAAACAATTTATTAATTTTTATTATTAAACAATTTTTATATTTTTATTATTAAATTTTTAATTATTAAACAATTTATTATTTATTTAATATATATTATATATTATATTAGTAGTATATATAATAGTAGTTATATAGTGTAGGTATATATGTATTAAAAAAAAAAAAATTAAAATTAAAAAAAAAAATTAGAAAAAAAAAACTAAATAAATAAAAAAAATTGCGAATTTATTATTTATTAAAAAATATTCGAAGTCATTTACGACCGTTTAATACATATTATATATTATATTAGTAGTATATGTGTCAGAAACAGTAATTATATAGTAAATATTATACAGAAAAAAAATGGGACTTTATTTTTTATTAAAAAATATACGGAGTCATTTACTACAGTATTCTAATGACATTTACCTAATTTATTTACATTATTTAAGTTTAATCCCCGTTTTTGGAGCTGCCAGGAGACTGAGAATTCTTCAATATTCTTTAAAAATCGGCTAAATAACGTTTTATAAAAAAAAAAAAAAAAAAAAAAAAAAAAAAAAAAAAAAAAAAAAAAAAAAAACAGGTCCGCTATTCTAATACAACATATTTACAACTCATACAACTGAAAAATTTTTTATATCCACAGTATTTTTCACGAAAATGGTGACCAGGATACTGAGAAATTGACTGGATCGAGTACGATCTCACTTACAATGTTAACTGAATTAGTTGATACAACCTCAAATTAAGTAAAAGATGTACTTTATTTTATTTATTATATTTCAGTTAATTACTATGACAAACGATGATTTAATCGGAATATAAATTTTTTATTTTTTTTAAGTGTTTTTGTTTGATAGGAGAATGATGCAAAGTTCGTTAGACAAAATTCAATAGAATATTTCTTAAAGAAAATATAAAAAAATTCAAAAATTATTTATACAATAAAAATGTACCAATATTATAGATTAATACTGCAGTGTAAATTTTTTTTTATGCATTCAGAAAAAATAATTATTTAGTCTACTATGTTTTACTTTGGAGAGGAGACATGCCAACAGACTGAGAATTTTACATTTTAAGTGTAATTTTTTATAAAAAATATATTTCGAAACCGGGTTATTTTGAGTGACCAGTTAGATGCAGTAATGGTTTACAGTTTCCATCTAGAAAATATGTATTTTTCAAAATATTAATATACAAAATGCGTTGGGCCGTCCAAAATTCCATCGTTTGAATAACTACCCATATACTTATACCTCTAATATTATTAAATCACAAACAATGTTGTCTTTTTATTTTAAAAATTTTTGTTAACGAAAATTACGTAAAATTATATGAAATGAAGCACAAAAAATGAATTAAAGAAATGACAACTATGTAAGGGTACTTTTATTTGTTTTGGTTTTTAACTGAGTAACAGGCAAGTTCGTTATTCGGTGCATTTCGGATAGGCTCAAATAGGTACGCTATAAACGGAAGTTCTCCATAGCCGGGTTCACTATAATCGAATTTTTCTATTATTGCTTCTTATGGAACAAAAAACGGGACTTTTTTTCTAGATCGTTATAACCGGAAGTTCGTTATAATTGAGTTCGTTATAAACGGGGTATACTGTATATATATAAATTAAAAAAAAAAAAATAAATAAAAACGAAACAAAAAAAAATTAACTATTTTATCCTTGTTATTAAACAATTAATTAATTACTTTGCATTATTTATGTAATAATTTTATTAAGTTAGGTAATATCCTATTAAAAATAGGTTATAGTACTTTATTATTGTTATTTGTTATTGTTAACTTTTAATTAATAATTAATATCAACTACTGTAAGCTTCATTGCAAATACGGAAATTTCTCAAATAATAAGAGAGTCTCGTCAAGAATGGGAGTAATTTTTAGAACGCGGGCGGGAGCGAAAATTTTTTTACGGGAATGGGAGCGGGCGAGACGGCTTAACGTTCCTATCTCTACACCAGATAGGGTAACTGTAGAGTTTTTAGTGATAAATAGTGTGTGCTGTAGGAATTGGGAAGATGAAAGAAATATATACATATTAATTACTTATTTCAATTGTAATATATTTAAGGGCTTTATGAACCACAATTAATTTATTATTGATAAAAATGACAAATATCTTAATGAGAAATTAAATTAAGAACTTAATACTGACAAAATTAATTCTTAACACTAATTAAATTTAAAATAATTTATTAGCGTATACAGTAAAATAATTGGTTTTTAATAACTATGTAAATTTTTTCCTTATAAATACAGTGGAACTTCTCTTAATCGGATAGCATTTTTATGCGAAAATTACCATTGAAATATAAAAATGGCTAATTTTTATTCCTTTAGCGAACGAAGTGGAGCACTAAAAATATCTGACATTGTATAGAATTTCGGAATATTTGATTTAAAAGAAGTTATTAGGTGAAAATGCTGTCCGATTAAGAGAGGTTCCACTGTAATTACAGTGTAATAATTGATACAGGTTAATCAGAATACATAATAAGTTTTTTTAGTCTTTTAACGGAGTCATATGAGATCAGCTGCAATATTACAAAGGATTTAATATCCCTGACTTTTTCCTCTAGATGCTCCAAAGATAGGATATGTTGGCGTACCTTCGTATGTTATCTACAAAAAGAAATTATATATATAAAATTGAAAATATTATTACGAATATTTAGTGAAAAAATTCTGTTATTACTAAGAGAATTTAAACATAAATTTGGCCCAATTCAAGTTTTTCTGAAATTCAGATATTAAGAAATAGATTTTCTAAATCCTTCTGTAATGCGAAAATGATCGTAACCATGAGTGTTTAAACCAGTGCTTCAAACCGAAATTTTTTTGTTCTTGTCCAGTTCCGGTTCAACTTTTAAAAAAATATAACCCAAAAATTTCAACGTAGAAAAATAATAATGGTTTCGGTTATGGTTATGGTTAAAGAGTATCTGTTATTTTCATTTTCAGTACTGGCTTTCGTTTCGGTTTTAAGATTTTAATTTTTTTGTGACTTGTGAGTATTTCATAAAAGTTATTTTTGAAGAGTAGTCTTATTAAAGTTGTTCAAAATAACTTATATATATATATATATATATATATATATATATATATATATATATATATATATATATATATATATATATATATATATATATATATAGGTCACTAGATAAGTTTTGCAATACAAAGTTTTATAAACGCGAGATACTTGCATTTATGTATTTTTTTTATGAAGTTCAATTTATAAGTAGGAGGTAGCCATTTTATAAGTCCCTCTGAATCATTTGTGTACAGAGCTTTTTAAAACATTAAAAATATCTGAGTGGTTGAAAGACCACTTGGTATGTCAATGAATGTTTGTCTAAAGTTGTTCAGAAACTTAAAAAGATTCGTCCAAACTCAAGAAACGATAGCTGACGTTTTCACCACGATAGTTCTTCTGCTGATCAAGCTCATGACACAGTTGATTTTTTTAGAAAATACTGGCATTAAAATGCTTGAACTTCTTGCCTACAGTCCAGATCTTGCTCCCTGTGACGTCGTTTTGTACCTGATTGTGAACGACTAGCTGAACGGTTGGAAGTTTGCGAGCGAGTCCGAGCTACTGGTGAGGTGGGATAAAGTCTGCTCAGAACTGCCAGAAGAAAAATGGCACGATATTTTTGGCAGTTGGTTTTTAGTGTATAAGCTGTGACGGAAATTATTTTGCAAAACTTTAATATATATGGCTGTATTGCAAGACTTATCTAGTGACCTATACATACATATATATATATATATATATATATATATATATTTATATATATATATATATATATATATATATATATATATATATATATATATATATATATATATATATATATATATATATATATATATATATATATATATATATATATATATATATATATATATATTTGCTTCTTGTACACTCACTTAGTTTGCTGGTACGCTGCACACAACCTCTGATATTAAAAAAAGCAAATACAAAATTTTATTTTGTATTTTTGATTCAGTAACAAAATAATTTCTTTTTTATCGAATCGAGGAACACTGCACCGCATTTGTTTCTCGAAAGCATTCGTTGAGAGCAGATATTTTAATATCTTTGTTTACTCTAATTAATAATAAATACATATTTAATAAAATAGAATTTAGCGGTCATTAGAATAGAATAGAATTAGAATTTATGGATATATGTTGGGAAAATTTATTTGTTGCTAATAATATTAATACATACCAAATCTGTTTATTCAAAAAATCAAAATTATCATTAAAATATTGCTAGAGAAATTGATCTTTCAAAAGAGAAATTTTATTTTGTCATAAAAAAAATTAACTTTGGAGTTTTACATTGTTTTTCATATGATGTGGACTTTATGAAAGATGTTATAGGTATTTTTGAAATACTATACTCGTATACATAGTATTTATAAACTGAAATCTAAATTCTAAATTCCTGAAATTATTTGCGCGTGAAACTACATTTTGTTTATATAAATATAATTGAGTAGGTTTATAAGATTACCAGGTACCTAATCAAGTAGTAACCACTCCTGTACACTTATTAGACCTTGAATGATAGTTATTGAATCGATTCTTGTTGAGACTATAAATATTTTTTGACGTGTACATTACCTTTACATTGAAACCGTTTCTCCAGTCAGCAGTGTATTTTGCTATTTGCGTTCGTCCATCAGGTAAGAGTATTTTGTATTCGCCTCGTGTAACATCTCCATCACTAATTGCATTATGTGAATAATCATTGCCGAAGTAATCATCTTTCACCGCGTAATTAAAATTAAACGGCATGCCGGGCTCATGGTGGTGATGCTATAACAAAAAGTTATTTTAACCTTTATATTACACTCTATTGTGAACGCAACTTGATTGATATATTATTTTTCTATTTGCCAATGTGAAAAGAAATTTAAAATAGGTTTATTGTTGGTATTTTTAAAATATGAAGAAGTAGGTGTAAACTATGATAAATTTAAAATTATAAAATCATTGTCGTATTTATATTACATTTAAAAATAATATATATATATATATATATATATATATATATATATATATATATATATATATATATATATATATATATATATATATATATATATAGTTATTTGAACAGCGTAAATGAAATTAAATATTATTACTTTGCATTTGATGATTTGAAATTTATGGAAGGAAACAACGGAAAGGAAACACATAAGACAAAGTCTTGTGAATATAAGATCAAATTTTAAATCTGGTGAATGTAAGATCAAATTTTTTAAATAATCTTAAATAATTCCTTTTTTACAACACGAGAATGGAATTTTTTTCTTTTTTAAATCGATTGTTTGTTTCTCGTAGTTTACGAAATCCTTATCCTCATTATAAAAAAAAACAACTTATATTGTTTAACTTTGTTTTAAAATGGCCTATTAAGCTTGACATAATTTATATGGCGAAGAACGTTTAACTTTGTCAAATTTTCACTTAAATATAGAAAAATACTTTTTCGCAAACTAGTTTTCGGTTTCTTAAACCATCCTCAGGTGAATTCTGAATTGAACTGAAAACTGTTGGGAACAGGTATATACTTAAATAAAATTAAATTAAATTAACAAGAAGCAGGTTGAAATGTAGTTGGTTCAGAGATGGGAAAAACCCAGAAGAGGCAAACAACAACATGCACGTGTATCGGAAACGAGGTGGCAAAAATTTCGAATTGATGCTAAGCAAGTTCTGGTGGATAACAAAAATAGTGGGCGAGAACGATTGCACAATGAGGATTAGAAATTAAAAGAAATTAACTGATTAAACTTGAATTTGACAGTGATTAAGAAATATCTTAACAGAATTATATTGGATAAAAAGTTAGATTCTGTTAAGATTAGATGCATGTTTCTGAGAAGTAATATGTTCACGGTATCTAATATGAAAAGATCTTTCTCATTGACCAGCATATGCTGAATTACAATCTCCATAATCTAACCGATAAACACTAGATTTTTTGTATGGATCAGTTTTTTCTTTTACATTAAAAATGGACTGACCAATATTATTGACAGAATGAAAGGCGGGGGTTAGACCAAATGTACTGAAACAATTGCCAATTTCATGAGAAATGTTTCCTAAATATGATAAAGATATGTATTGTTTGGGTTCGGAATTGATAGGAGAGATAGGAGCATAGATCTATTCTATAGTAAGCTGTTCTAGTTTTTTGTTTAATAAGTTTTTGTATAGAATTTGTTGAAAAGCCATTAGAAATTCCTATTTGTTTAATGGTGTTGTGTTCTATTGTTCTATCTTTAGGATCAAGTGGAATAGAAAAGGTTCTATGGATCATGGAACGGTAAGCTGCCAGTTTGTGGGTTGGTGGAGACAAGGAATCAGCTGCTATTGTGATGTCTGTAAACGTGGGTTTGCGATATATGTTAAATTTGAATTTATTATCAAGTCTATGTATGAATAGTAATGTCTAAGAAATTAATGGATTTGTTGACTTCAATTTCTTTCGTGAATTTAATTTTCGGATGAAAAGTATTGAGAAGAGTTAAGAAATTTTCTAATTGTCTATCTGTACCTTTGAAACCAACTAAAATAGCATCTACGTATCTGAACCAAAACACTGTATGTTTGGAAGAAGAACTGTTTAATATTGAATTTTCTAGGTGATCCATAAAGATATCCGAAAGCAGTGGACTAACAAGGAAAGGTTTTGAACTGTCAATTCGCAATTTTGATAAAACTTGGTATATGTGTAGTACAAGCAAAAATAACAGACCCCTATTTTTTTATCTGCCACCGTCGCCATTTAAGGGGTGAAATCACCCCTTAAAGTTAGGGTAAAATTTTAATTTTGCTTGATAACTTGAAAACGACGGCAGATAGAAAAAAAACTTTGATTTGACAAAACACTTTATTTTTAGAGAGCTTTCTATTGATGTGTATAAATCTAGGGTCGGACCTACTGGAGGGGCTATTCAGGTAAAATTTAGGGTAAATTTTGAAATAGGGTGGATATACTTTAGTATATTAAAATCTGAATCGCATATATGAAAACTACATGAAAAATACTAGTTTACCTGTTTTTGCTCAAAGTTGTAATTTAAAGTCTAAAATCTCAAACTGGACAGTTAATTTGAGGTGCCAGTAGTAATTTTACTGACAATCAGTAAAATAAAAATATTTCTATAAGGTTTTCAGCAAGTGAATTGTCTTGTAATTAATAACTGACTAAAATATATCAAATTATACCTGTTGATGTCTGACTAAAACTTTAAATTTTATACAAGTAATGTTAAAATTTGATTTTGTTAAGTCATGCAAGAATATTATTATAAAGAAAAAAAATTAAGTTTATAAAGTACTTCTTTTTTGTTGACTAATAAGGATAAGGAAATTTGTTCTAGTTGGGTATTTTCTGCTTTAGTTAAATTTCAGCATTTGTGAATTTGTTGTTGTGATATATTTTTTTTTTTTGTGATTTAATTGTGTTCAGTATGGTGAACATTAATTTAGCTAATGTCATTCATATGTTAATGACAACATTTCAAATAACAAATTTCGTCTAATACCCGGTAACATACCGGGAGATTGAATTACATGATATACTTAAAGACATAATAATTCAATCAACTGAAGATACATCGTTTTTTACTGAACATGATTTAATGTTAGCATTTAATTCTGAATTTTACCAAAATACCCTGGAACAGAATGAAAATTTCCTTCGTGATTATGATGAGGAACCGGATGAAAACATATCCAGAGAAGTTGATGAACCATCATGTTCATATGGATAACAAGATTTTGTAGATTTAAAATATATAGAAGAAGTTGTTGAATTCTGGAAAAGCGGTGCAAAAAAAGAAAATATTTTGAAGGAGTACAGAAAAATTTCAGAAGAGTGAAACATTTAAAGCAGTTATATCGGTGGGAAAAGCAAGTTGAAGAAGGCGGAAGTAAGAGAGATAAAGTAATTTTCATTAATCAGTATGTTTTAAATAATTTTTAAGATGCAGTAGAGAGAGGAACGATAATTCATGACATGAATCTTCGACGAAGGGCACTAGACGGCAGGAATAAAATTGATTAATTCAATTATTTGACAAAAAAAGAAGTATTTTATAAACTTAATTTTTTTCTATAACTATATGCAATAATATTCTTGCATGACTTAAAAAACAATCAAATTTTAATATTACCTGTATAAAATTTAAAGTTTTAGTCAGACATCAACAAGTATAATTTGATACATTTTAGCCAGTTATTAATTAAAAGACTTCACTTGCTGAACACCTTATAGAAATATTTTTATTTTATTGATTGTCAGTAAAATTACGATTGGCACCTCAAATTAGCTGTCCAGTTTTGAGATTTTAGACTTTAAATTACAACTTTGAGCAAAACCAGGTACACTAGTATTTTTCATGTAGTTTTCATATATGCTATTCGAATTTTAATATACTAAAGCATATCCACCCTATTTCAAAATTTACCCTCAATTTTACCTGAACACCCCCTCCAGTAGATCCGACCCTGGATTTATACACATCAATAGAAAGCTCTCTAAAAATAAAGTGTTTTGTCAATTTAAAGTTTTTTTCTATCTGCCGTCGGTTTCAAGTTATCAAGCAAAATTAAAATTTTACCCTAACTTTGAGAGGTTATTTCACCCCTTAAATGGTGATGGTGGCTAAATAAAACTAAATTATTTCATTTGAAAATTAAGATTTTGTACGTATGTGTTTTTGTTGTTGACTGAAAAGTGTATTATGTACCTGTTTAAAAAAATACACAGTAGTGAAGTTAAATTAATTTTACTTTTTATTCAAAAAATATTAACTAAATATTATGAAAATGTATTTTTACCTAAATATTATTTAAATGAGATATGCAGGCACTAGTAATTTAGTAGGCAAAATTTTTATCGAAGATCGTTTTTTCAGAAGATGTTGAGTAATTATCCCGTGAGTTTTAATTCGAATTGCCGGGATACTGGAGGTTGTGCTTCAGTAGCTATTTTGGATTTTACTTTTTGCTAAATATCTCCATAAACAATTTTTTCCATTTTCGTTAACAAAATCTTTTACGCTGAAAACAGTTATTGTAGAACGTAAAATTGTAAAATTTTTATCTGAAGCTTCTTTGTATAGAACTAGCAGTCCAGATTTTATAAAATAGTAAACGTCAAAATTATAGCTAATTGCCAGTAGATATCAGAGGCTGTTATTAACAACATAATGAAATATACAGAACAAAAAAATTTGGTCTTAATAATTTATAACCAAAACTTTTCTTTGGAAATTGATAACGCGAGTTTTCTAGATACATACTTCTAACCACAGAACATCTAGGCCGAATTATTGGAAGTTTGTGTATTTTAAGAATTTGTTTTTGCCAAATACTCTGCAAATTAAACTTATTTTGAATATTTTTCTCTCAAACTATAGCATTAGAGTATAAAAAGTTTTAATGACTGTTGTTTTTAAACAATTTCGTTAGTTGTATATCGTAAAGAAAGCTGTTATTAAATTTTAAGAGTATGAACTTTTGTAAAAATTCAATATTGGCCTTTTCTCCGTTTAATTAAAACTTGTTGCGCTGCATACATATGTTTTCTATACATTCTCAATATTCTTAACATTTTTCTCGTTTGATGCATCATTGCCGAGGAAAAAGATTAGTTCTCATTACTCCATTAAATTTCATTTGCGTTTATCGCTTACCTCTTAAAAATTTTTGGAAAAAAGGTGAAAATTATGTAGATCATTTTCAGTGTTTCATGCTTCATTAGCTTTATTATACTATCAATAATATCTACTATTACTGGAAATCACGCTATAAATTCTAGCTGTTAGCTCAGAATTCTGAAGAGTAACTAGGGTTGCCAACCACACTTTATAATAAAATATCCTACTTTATATTTCACAAACATACTTCATACTTTAGCATAAAGTGTGCTAAAATACTTTATCTCAAACGATTTATTAAATATTAAGATGGATGATTTACCTACATATATTCTGAATCAATAATACTTAAAGAATTATAGAAAATATCTACTAATAATAACAAAGAATTTGCAAAGAAAATATTGCTGGAAAACGGCAATATATATTTAATAAAAATGCCTGTAATAACTTACGAAACATAAAAAAAAAATATTTCTTATTTGCTCTCTGTTCTTACAACCCTAGTTTTCACTGAAAGTTTTTTCGGTCATGAATATGAAGTAGAGAGTAGAGAGAAATAGAACCTTCAATAATTTTAATAGAAAATGAATTGGGAGACTGGGGCTAAATGTTAATTAGTTAAAACAATGTTTCTGCATTATCTTTGGAATGTCAACAGTTACAGAGGTGAAATTTTGACCTTAGAAGGTTTTCTTGGTTAAAAAGTAAAAGACTTTAGTAATGTGAAAACTTAGTCTTACGAATACGAATCTTTAAATTTTTTTTGTATATTATTGTCATCATTTGTGTGATCGTTATCAAAGCTCAAAACGTGTCTTGGGGCTGTGTTAAATCATTAGTGGGGCTAAATGTTAAATGGTTTTTTTCTACTTTCTCTTGTTATTTCTCGGATTATGTGTTCAATAAATTGCCTCTATTTCTTATTTCAAATATTTGTGTATAGGTCTTCTGAATTCGGTCTATTATAAAGTGTACCTGTTTTTTGTTATGTTTGTTTGTAAATGATACTTTACGTTATTGCAAAACTTGATCGTAAATAACTTCTAAACTGTATATCGTAGCGACAAAGTAACTAAAGGGCATAGCCGGATAAGATACGGAAAACGGCCCTCGACGCAAAATTGATTGTTTTATAGGAAATAATACTTCCTAGCCCCAGATACATTCCTGCCAAATTTCAACCCTTCAAGGCTAATAGTTTATAAATACACAATAGAACAAAAATTTTCGAAAAAATTTTTTTTTGATGAAATGACGGCAGATTTAATTGAGTTTAATATAGATTGTGTACCCACCATAGGCAAAGTAATAAAAAAATTTACGTTATATCCCTTTATTATACTAATTTTGTTAAATTTTTTAAGTAAATTTTTTTTGGCACTTACGCGTTAGCGACACCTACCATTTTCTGTTCAATAATATGTCTCTTAGTACTCTATAACATATATTTTTATGGAAAGATTCTAGTTGGTAGAACATAATAATATTTTAATACAAATGCATGCCATGTTCGATACTACATATATTACTTATATATAAAAAGGACCATAAAGTAAAATATCTGCCCTATTTCTAAAATAATATAATTACATACGTTCATAACTGCGACAAACTAGTTCCAATTTACCTGCCGTTTGCCTTTTTTTATTAATAAAACAAAATACACATTGATTTCCCTTTTTTAGAGTTTTTTTTTTTTTTTGTAGAACGTCAAGTGAAACTTTACTAGCTCATACACCACGTCTTACGGCGTCAACAATTTTATGCAAAGTATATTAGCTGTGAAAATAGTATACCAGTTGGTCATTTCGTTATAATTCATCCTGACTCGTCATCATTCGTTTTAACAAAAGAAGACAAACGGCAGATAAAGCTAAACGTTTGTCTGAACTTGTTTGTAGTAGTTATGAACGTATCTAATTATAATATAGAAAAAATCCACTATTTGCACACTCCAAGAAGTGCAACAAAGTATGTTGCACTTCTTAAGTACTTTCTTAAGTATGTGCGTATGTTCAGATCATTTACTTGCCATAAACGGTTCATGTATCTTCAAGTTAGTTATGTGTACATGTAATTTACCTACATATTTTATAACTACAACAAGTTTTAGCCGGACTGTTGTTATTACTACACATTGTTGAAGTATTTTGTAGCAATTTATTAAGTTAATGTTTATTATTATTAAAACAATATGACATTTAGGACGTATTATTGTTATTATTATTATCTTTGTTTAAATAAACTACCTAAAACTTGTAATTTTTGTTGAGTTAGATGTAATTTTATTTAGTAAATATGCTGGGATAATTTTATTGATTTCATTAAAATATTTAGATTCATAGTAAAATTAACCTTGAAAATTATTTTTTTATAAAGTTAAAACATATTTTTTATAACAAGTCAAAATATATATTTTTTTCAGACCATCACAGGAACTTCAAGAACTGCAACTCAGGGGGGAAGGGAACAATTTGTTGCACTTCATGGAGTTCTACTGTGTTTTAGAAATAAGGCAGATAATTTATGGTCGTTTTTATACATAAGTAATATATGCAGTACCAAACAAGGCATGTATTTGTATTTAAATATTATTATGTTCTACCAACTAAAATCTATCCATAAAAATATATGTTACAGAGTACTAACAGACATATTATTGAACAAAAAATGGTGAGTGTCGCTAATGCGTAAGTGCCAAAAAAAATTTACGTAAATTAAAAAATTTACGTGGGTACACAATATATATTAAATTTAAATAAATCGGCTTAGTTATTTTGTCAAAAAAACTTTTTTTTTGAAAAGAGCATTACCGCATAAGAGTATATGAAAAGTGCCTAATCTTCATATATGACCCATTTTGATAAAAAATGACTAGACTAGAAACGGTAATATACCAAAAATCAGGTCGATTGCCCGCAGTGGTGGTAAAATACCGGGAGGAAAAGTTTTTTCGACTTTCCTTGTTTTTTCACACAGGAATGGGGGGATTGTTGTCCGGCTGGAGTATATGAAAGTATATCATACACTTGTAAATATATGCTTCTTTTGAGATTTTTCCTTCATTCTAAGCTTAAGAAATATGACCTTGAAATTTTAAAATTGAAAATACAGGATCTTACAGTTGGAGAAACATTTTGAGACTATTTTTTTTTGAATAGCTATAGTTTTTTACCTCCTTTTAGATACCTACCTTAAAAAACAAAATTTCCAGGCTATATGAAAAAAATCATGAATGACTAATTTTGTCACTTCTACAGATCAAACGAGTTATTTATTGCAGGCAGATAAGGTACATTGTACATAGATAACTGAGAGTAAGGGTCTTGTGGGTGATGGCTATTGCTTTAAACCATAGAACACTAGAAGCCAACTAATATCAAAAAAGTGTAATTGGCTTGGAGTCATTTGGAGACGTGTCACAGCTTAAGGCATTAGTCAGTCCGTGTCCGTCGTCGAACGCACAGTGCATTGTATGTGCATTGTTACCATTGTTAGTTGAACACGTTGAACAGCTCTCTCTGGTAATACGTGTGTTGCAGTAGTGTGCGTAAATACGCACACTACTAAAAAACACCAAACTAATACACTGCAAACAGTGTGTATCTACACAAACAGAGGGGGGAGATTTACGTCATGAACTCATTACAAGTGGAACAGAGACATAGACAATCTAGTTTGACAACTTGCTTTAAACCAAATGTCCCCTACAAAAAAAGACTTGAGTACACTAATTCATTCATAGTTATTTCTACTAATGTAAGATACTTTGAATTATTTTACAATATTATGTGCAGATTTGCTCCCAATAAAACATAATAAACCTACATCGTCTTCTAGTTCTTTTTTATTAAAAGCTATTTTTTTATATCAACGTAGAAACTGTGAAGTGTGGTTTCCTAATACAACAACTCAAAATTCATTCCTAATTAATAATGAAGCAAAGTGGATGTATTACATACGCAGAAATCTAGTGCAAACATTTTAACTGCTAGCATATTTTCTGTAGCACAAAAAATAAGTAATAAATGTAAAGAATTTTTCTTAGGCCCATTTCACACCAAGCCAGTCGCGTCCAGTCAAGTCACGTCAAGTCTGACGTATCTTGATTCAACATACACCGATTCAATGCAATTACAACATAAATTGTATTTTTGCTTTCAAATATAATCAGTCGCGTCCAGTCAAGTAAAGTTAAGTCACCGTCAGTCCAGTCAACGACTCAACAAGTTGAATTTTTTCATCAGTCAACGTAAGTCATCTGTCCATTGTACATGCGTATTAAGAGATACATACATATTATACGTGTGTTGTGGTATGTGTTGTATATAAATCAAATCATAGAGCATATTTCTTATGTCATTTCTGGTATATTATGTATGCATATTATGTAGTATATATTATTTTTTCAAATAATACATTATTCAAACGTTAAGTCCTTAAATCATTGTCAAAGATGGACTTAGAACAATTAATATTACTTATTAGAAATTATCCAAAAATTTATGATCTTAACTTCCGCATTATAATTATTGCATTAAATAACAACATCCATTTTCAAATATCAAATAATAACTAATTTAAACTGACTGATTTGACTTGACTTGGTCTATCTGAAAGCACCTGACTGACTTGGCTTGACGCATCTGGACTTGACGTGACTTGACTGGACTTGAGAAGACTTGACTGGTTTGGTCTGAAATGAGCCTTAGGATGCAAAGAAAAATCAGTAGTAACCATAGTAACAGTGGAAAGGAGAATTCTGATCCATTATCCAACTCACTTTTATCTAAACTTCACACAATATATATACCTATACATTTCCAAATTATCTGCTCCAGCTTCACATGCATAGTGAATGACATGTTATTCTAAAGATTTTAACAATATACACATATAAAGGCTGTGAAGATAACTTATATTTCTTTAATTATATTTATATTCCTTTATACAATAGAATCTGTAAGAATATTTGAACAATAAAATGATAGAGACGAGAATATTCCCATAACGAGAATGACTAACTATAAATGTCTACTAAGAATCTCAAAGTGTTTTTTCTGTTTCGGATCTCACAACATTGCTGGTACCGGGTTAACATCAAAAGATTTTCTCTTTATTAGTTTTGTCATTAAGATTCTTAGCAGGAATGGAAGTGCTTCCGCTATTGAATACGTTATAAATTGATTTTTGCTTGCTTCTTTATTAGGTACGATTCTTGAGTTGTTGTCTTAGAACAATAAACTTCATACACTCTACATTGGTATAATATATGAAAAATAGCTTTTAATAAAAAAGAACTAGAAGACGATGTAGGTTTATTATATGGTTTATTGGGAGAGAATCTGCACATAATATTGTAAAATAATTCAAAGTATCTTACATTAGTAGAAATAACTATGAATGAATTAATCTACTCAAGTCTTCTTTTGTAGCGGACATTTGGTTTAAAGCAATAGCCATCACCCACAAGACCCTTACTCTCAGTTATCTATGTACAATGTACCTTATCTGTCTGCAATAAATAACTCGTTTGATCTTTAGAAGTGACAAAATTAGTTATTCATGATTTTTTTTTTCATATAGCCTGGAAATTTTGTTTTTTAAGGTAGCTATCTAAAAGGGCGTAAAAAACTATGAGCTTTTCAAAAAAAAAAAAAAAATAGTCTCAAAATGTTTCTCCAACTGTAAGACCCTGTATTTTCAATTCTAAGGTCATTCAAGGTCATATTTCTTAAGCTTAGAATGAAGGAAAAATCTCAAAAGAAGCATAAGTGTATGATATACTTCCATATACTCCAGCCGGACAACAATCCCCCCATTCCTGTGTGGAAAAACAAGGAAAGTCGAAAAAACTTTTCCGCCCGGTATTTTACCACCAGTATGGGCAATCGACCTGATTTTTGGTATATTACCGTTTCTAGTCTAAAGTAGTCATTTTTTATCAAAATGGGTCATATATGAAGATTATGTACTTTTAATATACTCTTATGCGGTAATGTTCTTTTTTCTTTTTGTGTATTCATAAACTATTAATTCTCGAGGGTTGAAATTTGGCAGGAATGTATCTGGGGTTAAGAAGTATTATTTCCTATAAAAACAATCAATTTTGCGCCAAGGACTGTTTTCGCTATCTTACTCGGTTATGCCCCTTATGAAGGCTTAAGCGAACCAAGTTGTAGGTACTCCAAAGATATTGAAACTATTGAAACCTACTTTTCGTTATCGAAAATTATCGACACCGAGTTACTTTTCATAAATTGATTATAGTGACTAAATTTATACTCCATTAGTCCCACTAATCTGGTCAGCAATAGAATATTTTCAAAAACATTAGTTTTCGGTACTTTTTGTAAGGCTTTGAAGGCTTAAGTGAAGCAAGTTGTTAATACTCCAAACATAATGGTACTATTAGAACCTAGTTTTCGTTATCGAAAATTATTGATATCAAGTTACTCATCATAAACTGATTATAATTGATTAATTCAGGCTCATTAGTCAAATTAATTTGGTCAGTAATAGAATATTTTATCAACTATATCGGTAATATAATATTATCAACTGTTTCCAAGACCTTGCTATTAAAAATTGAAACACTCCTCTTAAGAGAAAAAATCATTAATTTCGTTTTGGCTTTGTTTAGTTTCAAGTGGTTGGTTATTGTCACAACACACTGATAGTTCTTTTAAAGTATTGGCTACTTTATGCTCAAGCAAGTCCTCTGACATTGCTGATGTAATTATGTTTGTAACATCAGCATACATAATAAATTTATTATTTTGTTTTAGACAACATGGTAAATCGGCTACATATACATTAAATAATACAGGGTTCAGCACTGAACCGGCGGGCACACGCATTTTCGATGTCAATATTGACGATTTCGCCCCTTTGATGTCTACTTGTTGTCGTCTATTATCCAAAAACGATGATATTCAGCTAAGAGCTTGTCCGCGAGTCCCGAAGTGTTCGAGCTTATACAACAGAATGTCGTGATTAATGGTATCAAAAGCTTTGCTTAAGTCACGATCGTTTGCGCAGATTTTACTATTGTTGTTAATCGAAGCTAAAATTTGGCTTGTAAAAGAATATAGTGCACTTTCCGTTGACTTATTTTTTTCTAAAACCATGCTGGTCGTTATGCAGTATTTGCTGTTTTTCTAAAAATTTTACGAAATTATTAAAAAATGCATATTCAAAGATCTTGGATACAGCTGACAAAATTGAAATGGGTCTGTAATCAGAGCACGATTTAGCGTAATTGCATTTCGCTACTGTAATTACTTTGGCGATTTTCAGTTGGTCCGGACTGAAATGATAAATTTATCCTGAATTATCAAAATAAATTTATCAAATGCATTAGAGGTTCGCTTAAAGTTTCCGTTATTTTAATTATGCATGGTATGGAATCTCATCGATACCAGCCGACCAAGAGGATTTCATTTTTCTAAGAATGAGTAAAATATCTGTTTGTACTAGTGGAAATAGATACATGTTGTTAGCTATTCTTGGCAATTTTATAATAGGAGTGGAAACTACACTATTAGATACTTCTTGGAGTGTATTGATATAATATTTATTGAGAGAATTGGCAATATCAAAAGGATCTTCCACTATTACATTATCAATTTCTATTCCCCTTATCTGTTTAGATGCCACGTTAACATTAATTTCATCTTTCAATATAGTCCACACAGTTCTAGTTTTATTGCTAGAGAGAGAAATAGTTTCATTAATGTATTCAGCTTTTTTTTTCTGAACCAGAACATTGTAATTATTTTTTGCTATCTTATAAACTTCAACAAGACAATAATTTTGTCGACTTAATAAAAAGAGGTCCAAAAGTTTTTGCTTTTCCTGTTTTATAACATTATCGATCCAGCCATTGCATTTGTATCTTACTGATTGTTTATAAGCTTTTTTTTTTAAAAACTGGGAAACAATTATTGAAATGAGAACCTAAAGTATTATAAAATTTTGTAAAACTAGAATTGAAATCATTGTTATGCAATACACATTTCCAGTTAACTGAATCTAAACAATTACGAAATATTGCCAAGTTGTCCTCACTGAAAACTCTAGTTTGTTTTGTTTCCGAAACAGACCTTTCTTGTTTGTCAATAGAAATCTTAAAAGTTTGCGCGAAATGATCAGAAAAAATTGTTTTGATAACGTTTACCGAATACCCTTTTATATTTGTAAATGTTGTCAATGCAAGTTGATGAGTTCAAAGAAACTCTGGTGGGCTCCCAGATGGTTATAGATAAATTAAAACTATTAAGAAGTCCTTAAAACTGTTTACAATATCAGTATTTTCATTAATATTTATATTAAAATCTCCTGTCAAAATAATTCTATCATTGACATTTTTAGATAATAAAAGTACCTGTTCAAGTTTGCAAAAGAAATTAATTACATCAGCGCTTGGTGATCTATATATGCAAACAACTAAAATGTTGAGATGATCTAAAAGTTATTTGACACCACTACACTCAAAAACTTTTTCTTCATTCATATCACTTAAAAGTTTTAGATTTTCACATTTTTTACCAATTTTCTGTAACAGACATACACCTCCTCTGATAAAATTATTCCTGCAAAAAGTGCTAACTAGCTTATAATTTTTCAGACTGATAATTGCTTTCTCTGGTTCTCTCAACCAATGTTCAGATATACATATAATATCAGGTTCTTCTTCATCTAATAAGATCGAAAAATGTTCCATATTATGACATAGACCTTGAACATTTAGTGTAGTACTTTTAAGTTTTCGGTTATCTTAAAAAGTGCCTCTTTGTCGCGGAAAAAAATAACGATTGACTAACACAAGCGGTGACCATATTTCTGCTTTAAGCAGTTGTTTTTTAAATCCATTGGTACTTCTAACTTAAAGCTCCAATTCTTGCTATCCTCTTTGTTGCTTAGTATTTCGCATTCAAACGTGCGTTTAGAAAAGTAGTCATTTAAATGTTTTTTTTACCGAATCTACGCTTGTTCCATTTTTTAACGCGTCTAATGTATAAATAAAATTTCCTTTCAGCACCACGAAAAGAATGAACAGTTGATTGGTCCTTATTGCATCTAGTCACTACTTCACGTCGTTTATGTTGCCGCTTCGGTCTTACAAACTCGGTTTCGGCATTGTCGGTATCTTTGTTAACTACATTTGTAGGAATATCATCCTTAATTTGGGTAGAAGTAGCACCCTGTATGTCATCATCATTCTTCTTTTTTAAAGGAGCAATATTATTCTTCACTTGGCCTTTGCTTGTGGCAGCAGCATAAGATTGTTTGCACTTTTTATTATTAACTGGCTTGCGTTCAGTTACTTCCTGATCACCGGTTTTATTTGTTTTGGAGCTGTCAGTATTTTGCATAATTGTAGATAATTTCATTTTAATCTCACTAAGTTCATTTAAAACAGGAGTTAATGCTTCTTGAACAGCAATTTGTATCACTTTTTTAATTAATTCACTGAAATCGTGATTATTAATTACACCTTTGAGAATATCCACGTAATTAATTGTACTTTCTTTTACTTTTAATTTTTTTCATTGCCCCGAGTATTTACAGCTACTGGAGACGCCATCTTAAAAAATTTATGATATGGAAAATTTAATTTTTTATAAATTTGGTTTTTACCGTATTTTTATTATGGCGTTTGAAGCACAATTTCCATCACTCCGCCGATTTGTATTTTGACTCATGGAGTATTTCCTAACCTTTTCCAAAAAAAAAAAATTTCAGTTGCAAATTTTGCCTACCATATTTCTAGTGCTGCTTATGTCATTTAGGTGTTCACAACAGCGATTATTACAGACAATTCTGATGTTTAGAAGCCTATAATTTTCGAACTATTGAAGATGCGTCAAAAATATTGTAGTGAAAATTGTAGAGAATTTTGTGTTCTAAAAAATTGATAATAACTGTTTTTAATGTAAAAGGAACCCTTATTGAAATATTGGGAAAAAATTAGATCCACAAAATTTTGGCAGCTCAATACGAATTCCATCGAAAAATGCTTCCGACAAAAATGATCCAAAATCTAATTTGCAATAGAATTAATTTTAACTATTTTCCTCATTAGAAGCACTGTTGTCGACATATTTGGCAACAACTAAAATCTAAGATGGTAGCTGAAACACCTTCCCTCGCTTCATCCCACCAGTTTGTATTTAGACTCATAGGGTACGTGTAAAAATTTTTTAAGAGAAACATGTAGGAAAAATGTAGGAAATTGAAAATAGTAACTGTTTCTCGCATTAGAGAGAGTACCAATACACATAAGTGGTTGAATGGTTGTCGAATTGGGACGGCTGTTGAACAGAGTATCGTTGGTGTAGTGGCAAAGACACCTGGCTAATTACCGGGAGACCTTGAATTCGATTCCCAGCCGATCCAGTTTGATAATTTTTCAATCACTTTGTGATTTTTAATTTAAATTTGGATTTTGGTCATACTAACCAAAGAAATCGAGCGCTTAAATTTCAGTTTAGCTGAACGATAAGTGAACACATGAATACTGCGTATGTTTAAATGCGAACAAAAGTTCGTCGTATGTAGTAATGTTTCACAAGCACTTGATAATATTTCAAATTGAAAATATATATTGTCTGGTGGGTTTAATTTATCCAGGGTATATCTGCTGTCATTTTATTTACACAGTCTAAATATAATGTTATTTATTTATTTATTTATTTTTTTAAATTTAACAGAAGATGGATTCTGGCTGGGATCATGACCGCAAGTGAGTGAAGCAGATAAATAGCTAGTGTTTGCTGTTATCTTCATATGTATCTATTGAACTTAAAAAAATATCCATAATTCAGTGTTTTTCAGCGGAGAAAATTCTGTTTTTTTTGCTATCTTTGTCTATGAGGTGCTATATTGGCGCCACGAGTGTGGCTGACTATATATTATTAATTTTTAAAACAAGTCCGCCTTGATACATATTGTTTATATTTAATATTACGGTAAATTATCTGATGTACAAAGATTAATTATTATAATAATATGTTACGAACATGCTTGATACTTACATCATGATGGTCATGATCTGCTGGAGTTGGTTGTGGTTGAGGTTTATAAGTGGGCTGTGGCTGGGGTCTGTAAGTAGGCTGTGATGGAAAAGTTACTGGTGGTCTGGTGAATCCAGGTGCCTTTGTTGTTGTTGGGAATGGCACACGTTGTGTATTTTTCTCAGTGTCAAAGGGAATGTTAGGTTTATCGTAGCTGTATCCTTTTGAAGGCGGTAAATACTGACTTCTTGCATTTTCAACGTCAGCTATACAGGGCGTTATTAGAAATAACAGTGATGGTAGCTGTAAAATAAAGCATAAGTGTTATTTAATTATATTCGTTTGGATTTCAATCCATAAGAATTAATATGTTTACAAAAAGTAGGAGAGAAACATTTTAAACAAAAGAAAGTAAGGATATGAGTAATTTAATAATAGTATATTTATATTTATACTAGCCGTATACCCACCCGACAGGATTTACCATCGGCAACATTTCAGGATGCAGTCAGTGTTAAAGATTTATTAAATAAGATATTATTTACTTTAATAGTCACAGTAACATATTCTATATAATATCTCTAACATCAAAAATAACGAATTTACATACAAAATTTCATTCTCTATTTGACCCACTTAGGGGACGAATTTTCAAAAATTCTTTCTTAGTGTTCACCTAGGTTACATAGGGAACTTGTATGCAGAATTTTAAGCTTCTAAGCCCAACTGTTTAGGCTGTGCGTCGTCAGTCAGTGTTAGAGATTGATTAAGTAGATATTCTGATTATTATATATTTTTCATAAAAGAATCTTATTATTTTTGAAATTAATACAAAAAAAGTCGGTAGCGTAAAGTAGTTTTGAAACATTAAATTTCTTATCACAGATATTTATAGTTTCAATTAATAATACATATTCCCTGTATCTTAAAAAATTTCTCTTTGAATATTTTATGTTTATCTAAACATAATGAACTAGATGTGAATAATATGATAAAGACTAGATATAAACGATAAAAATTGTGCATAAAAAAGATCAATGCAAAGTAGGTGCCTTATAAATCGGAAACATACGTGTAATATATTCTCCTTGCGACTTAAGGATTTCCATTTAAGATTACAAAGTTACCGACGTGGGGGTGAGGGGTCGCTGTTTGGAGTCGCTGAAGGGTTACCAGAGCGCACCAATCATTTTTTTAATGAGCTCAAAGTCCACAATGAATATCTAATTAATTTTAATGAGTCCAAAGTCCAAATGAACATCCAGTTAATGTTAATGAGCATAAAACCCACGCACAGACTAATTAACTAAAATGACTCAACAAACCGGAAAGGCCAAGGGGTTATCTCGTGCGATGTCAGTAAAAACCAATTAATCACCAGAAAGACCAACAAGGGCAAGTACAGTGCAACACAAAATTAATCGACCACCAATTAATCGAGTCTATGCTTTTGATGCGCAGTGTACTGCCGTTCTCTCATGCCGTCATTCTCTCCCAGGAGATAACTTATTAAAACCCGGAGTCTCCGGGTCAAATTTGTAGAGGTGGCAAACCTACTATTGCATCTCACCTAAAACCTGTATCCATTTAAAATAGTTTAGCTCTTTAACAATGAACAATATGGTATATTTCGTTTACAATTTGAAGAGTCAAACTTAGCTAATAAAATAAGAGTTATGTATGAATCGGTCAAAAGGTTTATTTTTTCCAAAATATTAGGTCTATTACCCTTACTTTAGATTGTAATCTTCAAAAGAACTCTTCAGAGTTACGCAATAAAAATTAGAACTTCAGAAATTCAAGTCTTGCAGCTGTGGTACTCGAAAATCTGGTCAAAATTGTCGATTTTCCCGAAATCCATAAAAGTGCCAATATCTCTAAAAGCAACGATATGTTACCAAACGATATTTTGATAGTTTTATCACGCATAAACTGGTCTATCATCCTTCCAAGAGATATCATTGACTTTTGGCATAACTATATATATACATATACATATATATATATATATATATATATATATATATATATATATATATATATATATATATATATATGTATATATATATATATATATATATATATATATGTATGTATATATATATATATATATATATATATATATATATATATATATATATATATATATATATATATATATATATATATATATATATGGGACATTCTTTACAAATACACGAACCGGACATTAACGTAATTAAAGCAAAACAAAAACTTCATCATGAAATGTGTCTCAATACATTTCTGATAGGACTTAAAGAACCCATCGGTTCGGCTATACGTGCAATGAAACCAAACTCATTGACCGAAGCGCTGAACTATTGTCTTAAAGAACAGAATATTTGTTACGTGAGGAATATGGCCCATTCATCGACCAAACCTATAACCAGTAAACCCACAACAAATTACACAACACCTCAAAACTCTTTACCAAACTCCACAACCAGACCACCTATGTTATACCAAAATTACCAGTACAACCCTTTCAGACCCAATCTAATGTATCAAAGAACACAATTTCCTAACAATTTACCCCCTCATACCAATAACTTCAAGCAGCCAAATTCAACACAAATACAGTCACAGCCACCACCTCGACAATTATTACCAAAACCAGTACCAATGGATACATCCAGCGGTAACACACGAATGTCTAGATTCCAAAATAATTCGTACAGGGCTCAACCCAATCATTTACCCCCACCGAATAGATATTTCAAACCACCGGTCCCCCAAATTTCAAATCAAAAGAACTATTTAATGTAGAAGCGGAATACGCACAACAGAACATACATTCAGACCAGTATGACGAACATTACCTATACAATACAATTAACGAACCCGACTCCTACGAACACCAATACAACCAGTACTACCAACAACTGGATGATTTCACCCCCATTAAAGACGAAATAGAAATTGATGACGAAAATTTTCTGCCAGCAGCCTCGGACGGCAAATCGGATATTTAGACGTAAACACTCATAACACGAACGTTCTACCATACATTCATATTAGAGACTCAGACGGCCAGTTATTCAAATTTCTCATTGACACAGGCAGTTCGAGTTCATTTTTAGATTCAAAATTAATTCACAAAAGTATAGTTCAAACTGTTAAACCAATTGCCATAACAACTGTCTTTAACAAACATACAATAGACAAACAAGTAACACTAAACACATTCACAGAATTTAACACAACAGAGCCATTTAAATTTCTGCTTTTTAAATTTCATCAATACTTCGACGGACTAATCGGATTAGACTTACTGACACAACTTCAAGCAAACTTAGACTTCAATAACAGGACATTAGTTACGAATAGAGCAACTATACCATTACTATTGAAACCAAATTTCATGTCAAAATTGTATAGAGTTCCACC
The DNA here is from genome assembly GCA_035578155.1 of Brachynemurus nebulosus. Lineage (NCBI taxonomy): Eukaryota > Metazoa > Arthropoda > Insecta > Neuroptera > Myrmeleontidae > Brachynemurus > Brachynemurus nebulosus. The sequence continues at coordinate 107,977,080 of JAPWDM010000001.1, forward strand.
TAATATCAAAATAGTAGCATACTTACCTGTAGATATTTAGTCAGGGGATATTTACATTAAACCAATAGAAATAGAGAGAGACTTAATTATACCTGAAGGAATATATCGCACTAACGATTGGTATTCCTATGTCGAAGTAGTTAACTATTCGGAACTATAAAAACAATTTTTAATAGAACAACCCCTTAAAGTACAACAATACGACAGTAAAGAATCTTATTCTGAATTTTGCAATTTTAATATCCAAAATGACAACGACACAAACGATGTTCAAGTGAAAGACCTATTACGAACTGATCACCTAAATGACTAAGAGAAACGGTATATCTATAAACTCTGTAGGGACTACGAGGGCATATTTTATCGGGAAGGACAAGATCTGACCTTCACAAAACCGTAGATGACGTACCAATATATACAAAGTCGTATAGATACCCAGAAATTCACAAAAACGAAGTACGCGAACAGATCAGTAAATTATTAAAACAGGGTATCATTCGGCCAAGTTATTCGCCGTGGTCGTCTCTTATTTGGATCGTACCAAAGGAGAGAGACGCCAGTGGTAAGCAGAAATGGAGACTGGTCGTTGACTATCGGAAACTTAATGTGAAAACGGTCGATGATAAGTATCAGATACCGAATATTAATGACATCTTAGATAAGTTAGGTCGGAGTATGTATTTTACAACCCTCGATCTCGCGAACGGTTTCCACCAGACAGAAATAAACATCAAAGACATTCCAAAAACCACATTCACAGTGGAACATGGCCATTTTGAATACATCCGTATGCCCTTTGGTTTGGCCTTTGCCCAACACGTGTGAGTGAAACGTCATCAACTGTAATTGACAACATTGTCACTAATATGGAATCTGCTCCAGGTAAAGTAATCAAAACTGATTTTTCCGATCATTATGCACAGGTGCTAGAAATTCAATTCAATCACTTTATTAAAAATAAAAAATTAGAGTAGGGGAACCTGGGGACACTTGATCTCCTTTGGGAGACTTGATATCTAGTTACTATTTCAATTTCTGTAGTGTTTATTTTAATTTAAAATTGGTAGCATTGTTCTCTACCAACGGCTGGAAACGTCAAACGTCATTTCGTCATTTGTACGCGGTTAAGTTTAGTGTAAAGACGTTTTTTTGTTTTGAGGTTATAAAATTATTTTTTTGTAAGTATTTTATTTGTTTTTTTATACAATATCGCTATAAAAAATACTAGCTATTTCTGCAATAATTAAATACTGATTTATTTTAGTAACTGTTAAGACATGTATTTAGATAAAAATATTCCAATACACATTAAAAAACTGATTTTATAAAATTATTAGCTAAGAGTAGATTTGATCCCCACACAGTTGGGGAGACTTGTTCTTAGGATCATAACTCCCATAATAGCCAAAATTGGGTGCTTTTAATGATCGTAATTAATTGTTTGTTTTAAAGGGTAATGCCGAGATTGTATAAACCAAAGGAGGGTGTGAAAAGGCGTGTTCCTGTAGATCCTAACAAACTAAAAGAGGCTGTAAAGCATGTCCTAGATGGAAATAGTATAAAAGGAACAGCAAAAAAATTCAGTATTAACGTTATGACATTAAAAAGATACGTTGGAAAACAGGAGGCACAAACAGAAGACATAAGTTTTAAACCAGACTATGGAAAATCAAGAGTCTTTTCGATAAAGGAAGAAACCTTACTAGCTACTTACATAGAAAAAGCTAGCAAATTGCATCATGGATTATCATCACATTCTGTACGAAAACTTGCATATGAATTTGCGGTACAAAATAATAAACCTATCAAGAAGTATAGTAAATGGACTGGTGAGATGGCAACTTATGATTGGTTTTATGGGTTTATACACAGAAATCCACAACTATCTCTTCGCAAACCTGAAGCAACTAGCTTGAGTAGATCAACAAGTTTCAATAGGCATAACATTTCAAATTTTTTTGAAAACTTGCGCAGTGTAATGTCAAAATATAAATTTGGGGCTGAGGCCATATGGAACATTGATGAGACTGGATTAACAACAGTTCATAAACCAACAAAAATAGTTGCTACTAAGGGCCTTAAACAAGTAGGTAAAATGACATCGGGAGAGCGTGGCGAATTAGTATCTGTGTGCTGCGCTATAAACGCAGTGGGAAATTATATCCCCCCATTTATGATCTTTCCACGAAAAAATTGGCAAAACCGAATGATAAAAGATGGACCAACAGGTACAGATGGAAGCACCTACCCTTCTGGTTGGATGACTGCTGAGAATTTTGTAAAATTTTTAAATCATTTTAAAAAATTTACTAAATGTTCTTTAGAGTCTCCGTGTTTAATAATAATGGACAATCATGACAGCCACATTAGCATTGAATCGTTAAATTTTTCCAAAGAAAATGGAATCCATTTATTGACTATACCTCCGCACACATCCCACAAAACCCAGCCATTAAATAGAACAGTCTTTGGACCACTAAAAGCCTATTATAATCAAGCGTGCGATAATTGGATGATCCAAAATGCTGGAAAACCTTTAACAATCTATGATATTTCAGAATGTTTTGGCCACGCTTTTCCAAAAGCATTTACGCCACAAAATATCCAAAGTGGGTTTAGAGTCACAGGGATTTTTCCATTTAATCCTGACATATTCACAGATGATGATTATCTTTCATCGTATGTTACTGACCGACCTGAAACAGATCTGGCACCTGAACACGTAGAAAGTCAGCATAGACAGCCTTTGCGAGATCTAGAAGTTACTTCACAAATTTATGGACATTCACAAATTCAAACTGAGTTGGAACCAAGTACTGAGGATGCGAATCCAACTGTCCTTTCTTCTCTATCAACATCCTCCAATCAAGTCAATAATACGGAAAATTCAGCAGTGACATCACCTCAGCCGTCGACATCTCATGACTGTTTCAAGACTCTCGAAGAAATCAGACCGTTCCCCAAAGCGGCCCCACGAAAGCAAGTAAAACAAGGACGTAAAAGAGGTTCGACTAAGATACTGACAGACTCACCTGAGAAGACTAGAATTGAGAAAGAACTTCTCTTAAGAAAAGAAAAAAAAAGAAAAAGAGCCAGAAAGAGCTTTGGTAATTGCTTTGGAATTTAGAAAATCTTTGCGAAAATTCAAATTAGAATAAAATGTACCTGTTTTCGCAAAGATTTCCTAAATTCCAAAGCAATTACGCGTTTTAGAATTAGTAATTCAAATTAGAATAAAATGTACTTGTTTTCACAAAGATTTCCTAAATTCCAAAGCAATTACGCGCTTAGAGTTAGGAATTCAAATTAGAATAAAATGTACCTGATTTTTTTGTTTTGTATTGTTTTTTTTTTTTTTTTTTTTTTTTTTTTTTTTTAAAGAATAAGAATAAAAAGTTTTTTTTTGAATATGTATTGTTTTTTTTTTATTCTTTCAGATAATATATAGGGGAGAGTCGATCCTCCCTTGATCAAATCTACCCTATATTAGGATCAAATCTCCCTGAATAGAGGACACTTGATCGTTTTGGACTTATTTTAAAAAATGATAAAAAGTATGGGTTGTTTCGATTAAATGTTTAATTAAAGAGTATAGTATAAAAAACTAAAAAGGGGGGATCAACTGTCCCCAGGTTCCCCTATTGTTATACCGAAAAAAGGCCATTTTCAACAGTAAACATTCAAAATTTTTACACATTTTTAAGTGAGCATTTATGGTTAGATGTTATATGCAATGATTTTATTACAAGTTTTAATAATTTTTATGATATGTTAAATTACATATTTGATTATTATTTCCCATTGATCAAAATTAAAAAACAACCGATTCAAAATGTTTACTCAAAATGGGTAGACGACCAGATAAAAATTGAAAAAAATAAACTCTACGATCTTTTTATATTAAGCAAAAATTTTCCAGACTTGAAACCGCATTATACTAAAGCAAAAACTGAATACAAAAATTTGCTTATAGAGAAAAAAACTACACATATTGAAAACGTTATTATAAACAATGGTAATAAAAGTAAGGCTCTCTGGAGTATGCTTAAAAATGAGTTAGATATAGCTAAAAATAAAGATAATTTTTTCCAGATTGAGGCTAACGGTACTCTCATAAATGATGAACATTTAATTTCGAATATACTAAATGCATTTTTCATAGAATCGGTAAATAATATAGTAAAAGATTTACATGCAGAACCATCTATCTTGACACCTTGTGCAAAGGACTCAATATTTCTCAGTCCAGTTACTAATGATGAAGTTCATAACATTTTAAATAAAATAAAAAATTCGTATGCAGCAGGTATGGTTTAATTGTTCCGTTAACACACTTGATAAATCTATCATTCATTGAAGGGAAGTTTCCCGGTCAGTTGAAAACAGCAAAAATAATTCCTATAGCTAAAATATCTAAACCTAAATTATGGTCCGACTACAGGCCTATTTCACTATTGCCAACGTTGTCCAAAGTTTTTGAATATGCTTTTCTCGAACGACTATTGTCTTTCTTGGATAAAAATAAAATTATACATAACTGTCAACATGGTTTCTGTAAAGGTAAATCCACCGAGAGCGCGTTGATCGAATTTATTCATTCCATTGTTTCATTGCTTGATTAAGGTGAATCAGTATGTTCTGTATTCTGTGATATGAGCAAAGCTTTTGACACGATTCGTCACGATATTCTTTTATATAAGCTTTCAATTATGGGAATTCGAGGTCCAGCACTTGAATTGATAAAAAGTTATTTATCAGATAGGCAACAAATAGTTGCTGTTAACAATAATTTGTCTGAGTCACTTCAGACTGGCTCTTTTTCAGTACCTCAGGGATCGGTGCTTGGACCAATACTATTTATTTTATATATGAATGACATTCCTAGCTGTTTAGAAAAGGACAATAAATTCATTATTTATGCTGACGACACCAGTATTATTTCTACTGGACATGGTAAGCTCGATTTAGAAAATAAAGTAAACAACAATTTAAAATCACTGAAAGAATATTGTGAACGAAACAGCTTAAAATTAAATGAAAGGAAAACAATGGCCATGTCGTTCTCGTTACGGAAATCAATTGATTTAAATATCGAATTAGATTCAACTGCCCAGTTTAAATTGCTGGGCCTGAACATAAATAATAATTTAAATTGGAATTCTCATGTAACGCACGTATGCGGAACAATTTCTAAGTCGGCATACATGTTGCGACGATTAAGAACAATCGTACCTAACACTTCAGTTTTGATTACTTTTTACTATGCATTCGTTTTCCCACATCTAAAATATGCAATTCTGTGTTGGGGTAGCTCAAGTGTCTCACAAAAGGTATTTTTAAAACAAAAAATGATACTTAGATATATGTTCAATTTAAAATACACTGACTCTTGTTTGGAATATTTTAAAAAATTCAAAATTTTGACATTGCCTTCGATTTTTATCTATCAGGCAGCATTGTATATTAAAAATAATATTAGTAAATTTTCAAAAGTAGGTGACACACACACTTATCCCACCAGAGGAGGAAATCGACTTACTATTCCAAATCATAATTTAGCTTTTTTTAGAAAAGGACCCGTTACTGCTAGCATAGACGTTTATAATAAATTACCAGAAGAAATCTTAGAGGAGATAAACATTAATCAATTTAAAAGAAAATTAAAAAATTATTTATTAGAACAGGCGTTTTATAATATAAATCAAATGTAAATATTTGTGACGAAACAAGCATCTTTTGTAAGATCAATTGTTTAAAATAAATTATTATTATTATTATTATTATTATTGAAGAACGCACCAGCGACCTTTCAAAGGGCAATGGATAACGTTCTCGGCGACCTGCAAGGTACAATATGTTTCGTGTATATGGATTATATAATCATCTACTCCACGTCACTACAAGAGTATATTGAGAACTTGCAGAAAGTTTTTGATAGACTTCGAGCAGCAAATCTAAAAATCCAACCAGACAAATGCGAGTTCCTCTGTAAGGAAGTAGCATCCCTTGGGCACATAGTATCGAGCGAGGGTATAAAACCAAACCCAGATAAAATAAAGGCTATAGTTAACTTCCCGATCCCCAAAACAGCGCGAGAAATTAAAAGCTTTTTTGGCCTCTTAGGATATTATAGGAAGTTTATAAGGACTTCGCGAAGCTGACAAAACCCATGACGCAATGCTTACGGAAAGGAGAAGAAATAAAACTTACTCCCGACTATGTAAAGACTTTCGAAACGTGCAAAAAACTGCTAATAGACGAACCTGTTTTAGCATACCCCGACTTTACCAGACCGTTCAATCTGACAACAGATGCCAGCAATATTGCTATAGGGGCTATATTATCCCAAGGTCCCGTGGGACAAGACAGACCTGTTTGTTATGCCAGTCGAACATTGACGAAAAGCGAACAGAACTCCACTATTGAGAAAGAGCTGCTCGCAATAGTCTGGGCGACAAGGTACTTCCGACCATACTTGTTCGGAAGAAAATTTAAGATCATAACCGACCACAAACCGCTAACATGGTTAATGTCGCTCAAGGAACCAAATAGCAAACTGGTTCGATGGCGCTTAAAGCTGGAAGAGTTCGACTATACTATCATCCATAAATCCGGTAAAAATAACACAAACGCGGACGCACTTTCTCGAATAAAAATTCCGGAACTAAATAATAACGAGACTGCCAGCAATACTTCAACTCACGTTACAATAGACCTATCAGACACGAATTCAGCTCAGCGCTGATGAAGACAGTACCCCGTACATACCAATAACCGAAAATCCCTTAAACGATTTCAGTCAACAAATTATTTTAAAATGAAACAAAAGTAAACCGAACAGAAAATACGAAATATTATTTAAAACAAAGAAAAGACAAATATTTCAATATTCCAGCTACAACGACGAGCTAATAATTAATATAATCAAACAATATATTTCACCAAACAGACTGACAGCCATTTGCTGTGTAGAAGACTCTTTAGTTAAAAAATTTCAAGACATATACGTAGAATACTTTTCACAGGGAAGACAACTTCGACTAGTCCGGTGTACAAAAATTCTACCCGACATACTGAACGATGACAAACAAGATCAAATAATCTCGAATTACCATAAGAACAGTAACCATCGGGGAATAAATGAAACAATAGCTTACTTAAGACGGGAATACTATTTCCCGAATCTTAAATCTAAAGTATCCTATTATATAACTCATTGTAAAATCTGTAACGAAAACAAATATGATAGAAGGCCCCCCAAAACAGAAATTTCAGTTAACATCAACATCATCCCAACCATTAGAAATAGCACATTGCGATATATTCTACGTCGACAAAAACATCATATTCACAACTATTGACAAATTTTCAAAATTTGCTCAAGCATATCTCTTAGAAACAAGGAACAGTTTACATTTGATTGAAACCCTTTCAAAATTCATAGCAACATATGGTCACCCCAAAGCACTAGTCGCGGATTCTGAGAAAGGTTTTGACTCAATACAATTCAAGGAATTCTGCGAACAATACAATATTAACCTACACATCACTTCTGTTCGTAGCTCAAACTCCAATTCCCCAGTTGAACGTTTTCACTCGACACTTTTAGAAATATATCGTATAGTTCATAACGACAATAATGATATAACCATGTCCCCCAAACGTAAACTCTTAGCTGCAGTTTTCACCTACAATAACTCAATACACTCAGTAACCAAATACACCCCGTTCGAGCTATTTTTTGGTAGACCATACGACTTAAAAGTAAAACTTGACCTCCAAGAAATCAATGACAAACAACAAGAATTATACGAAAAAGTATATAATCGTACACTAGAAAAGAAACACGACCTAATTATTAAACTAAATAGAGGCAGAGACGAACCACTAACCTACCAGCCTAACACAAAAGCCTACTTACTAAGAGAATAAACATAACAATAAGCTACATAAAAAATTTAAAGAAACCTCTGTAAAACAAAATAGGAGACTTACTATTAGAGATAAGAAAAATCGGAAACTCCACAAACAGAAATTAAAAAGACCATCTAAATTTCAGGCTAGTACTGACGGCAACGACAATGGGACAAAAGATGGAAACGACGGACTTAAGAAACAACCCGGGAATACTGTTGATGAACCTAGGGCAGGCCCGAGTAGTGAAAGATTATAACCACTACATTCATATAATAAACCTAAATAATTACAGGGAAAACATCGCAAACATTAAATATTCTGTGAAACTCATAATACAAAATCGATACCTAAAAGGATTCCATAACACTCTTAATCTAAAGCTGCAAGAATTAGAAAATAATTTTCACACCCTCTATCCCAAACGACTTACTAAACGAGGACTGATAAACGGACTTGGGTCAGTGATCAAACAAATAACAGGTAACCTGGACAATGACGACGCGTTACAAATTAACAGGGATATCGAAAGACTAATGACAAACCAGGACAATATCTCAGACCAACTGAACAAACAGATACATATCAACAGACAAATGATTGAGCGATTTAACAACATAACCGAACATATTAACAAAGAATAATTTATAATCAATAATTACTTAAACTCGATATCAAATAACATCAATAGGCATGTAGAAGAAGACGTAAAGTTCATGCAGTACGTGTATCAATTGACCTATAATATTGACACCCTAAACGAGCATCTAAAAGATATTACACATTCAATAAATCTAGCCAAGTTCAATATTGTTTCCAAATCTATCCTTTTACCAAATGAGTTAGAAGATGCCTTCACATCTCTAAGACATCAAGCAATACCCATTGCCTCTTATGAACAAATATACGAGCTTCTCGAGCTACAAGCTTACTATAATGATACAAGCATAATTTTTAACACCCGTATCCCCAATTTTTATTCCAAAAACTACCAGTTAAATTACCTAGAACAATTGCGCACTTATACCCCAAAAACAATAAAAATCATCCAACCATACGTCCTTTCCAACGAGTATCAGTTGTATTTAGTTGACCAAGGGTGTTCCAGAGTAGAGCAAATCTACATATGCCACCTCAAAACAAGCAGTATCAAAACAAAACATTCAAAGTGTTTTGGCAATCTGCTTCTCAATAAACCTGCCTCCTGCATTTACGAAGATTTTAACAATGTAACGAGATAAAACCACTGAGAGGCAATTACATCATCATAAAAAATTCTCCCGGGACCAGCCTATCATCTACTTGCGGAATCAACGACCGAAATATCACAGGAACTATCCTAATACATTTTCGGAATTGCTCCATAACAATGAACGAAATTACATACACCAGTCAAATAACCGAAAAAGAAGACGAAATTCATCTAGCTCCGACGTATAATATCGAGGTTAACGCATCAAAATTCGAAGAAAAACTGGACGTACACAAACTGAAAAACTTCCATATCCAGAACCGAGAGGAAATACAATTAATAAAGAAACACGGAACATTACACATTTCAGTAACCTATTTCATCTTAGCTCCTTTAATAGTTGTTATTAGTATCTTCTTCATTCGGAGAGGAACAATATTGAAACCAAAGGAAATAGAAGTACAGCATACAACCCCAGATCCAAATATGATTAAAGCTCACTTATCTGCAGCAACAGATACAATGACCGCTAAATCAACAAACAAACATAACAAAAATTAACGGAATTATCAAACGAAGATTGTAATAATGTAGTATGTGCAACAGAAGTTTTACATCTACTAAGCATATATGCCGCATGTGCAGCAAACTAAGCACGAGTGCCATATGTGCATTGGATTTATTGCCTTTTTGCTTAGTAGACTGTACTTACGGCACTCTTACTTAGTAATGACAACATTTTAGTGTACATACGACTAACTCGAAGTAGCCCCGAACGGTTGGAGCTATACCATTTTTGACAAGTTCAATGAATTCCTCATAGTTCAAAACGTCCGAAATGATACATAACTCAAAATACGAAAATTTGTACTTACGGCACTTTTGTTTAGTTGGGCAGAATAATTTATAATATAAACTAAAAGCAAATGAAACTTGTGAATACGAAACGGTGTGAATCATACGTCATTACTTCATGAATTTTTAAAGTGATGTAAGTCAATGATATTTAGATTACTGAAGTCGGTTACAGATGTGTGCTAAATTTATAAGTGTGAAATATGACCCGCAATTGTTTTATTATAAAATATGCTCAATTTTTTTTGTACGCTACTGTACACTTAATTTCAAAAGATTCGGTAAACATATTTTGTTGACGAAAAGTTTAACATTCAAAAAAACAAAAATATATTAGGTAGTCAGTGCCTGATTAAGGATTTTTTTCTAGGGGCCATTTTTTAACAAGTTTCGGACAATCAAAAATTTCTGAAATGAAACATAATCGGAACAAATTGACTAACAAAACTTAATTAGTAAGTTGAGACCTTTCTCCTCTATTTTTTACGAGAGTTATATATTTTACACCCTGCATATTTACGATAGTCAAAGCCGAATATTAGCGACAAAAAACGAAAACAGTCGAAGTAAAACTAATGACCTTGAAAAAGTAGCCGAAACGTGGTAGCTGAAAGCAAGGCGACCCCCTTTTCTTACCTATATGAAAAATTGGAATTTATAGAGCTCAAAGGTGGCTGAGTCATCTATTAGAGAAATTTTGAATTCTTAGGTTCGGTTAGGTTAAAAAAAAGATTGTTAGGTTAGGTTAGGTTAGGTTAGACCAAATTTCCTTAGGTTCGGTTAGGTTTGATCAAGTTCCGTTAGGTTCAATTAGGTTAGAAAAAATTTTCGTTCACATTACACCACTCACCACCGGAGGCTTCTAGAACCGCCCCGGTAGGTTACCTCCATCCGAGCTCGCTCAAACAATCGGATGAAGGGATGCAGGATTCCGTAGCCCCCAAAAGTAACTACCTATGGCACTCTCGAGATTAGGACGAATCCAGCGACACCTTTACCAAAACTCGTCAAGCCGCGTAGGCTGCAGACTGCGCCACAGAAACAGATAGTCAGGATATATACATACATACTTCCTAAACATACTACCCTCCTTCTGATGCAGTCGGGTAAAAATGAAAACTTGCTGTATTCTGTTAATAAATCCAATCCTTCATTTAATTGCAAGATCGCTGTGTCAAGTAGCAAAAAATAAAAATTTACTTTAAATTTTGTTTTTGGCTCTAATATGGCCTCCTTTGCAGCTTCGTAATTGAAATGTCTTTTTCAGATTCACATTCCAAATTTTTAGCAATTAATTTTGAATCAAGTAGCAATTGTTCAAATGCATTGTCTGTGCAATATACACCTAAATTTATTTTGATCAGATCGATCATTTTGACCTCTCCTTCTGATATAATAGTCCCCTCAGTAGTAATAAAATCTGAATTGGCTTACTCATCGCAAGTCGTAATTGCATGAGGCGTATTTGTAAGTAATAATGATGTCTATATTTTTAGTCGAATTTTTCAACTGAAAAAATTAGACATACAGCCTATACGATAAAAATGGGAAGAGGCGAGAGTAGGGGCGCTATCCGTTTTTGGACCCGCAGAACACGATTCTAAAGAAAAAAAGATGTCTGATATATATATATATATATATATATATATATATATATATATATATATATATATATATATATATATATATATATATATATATACATATATATATATATATACATATATATATATACATATATATATATATACATATATATATATACATATATATATACATATATATATATATATATACATATATATATATACATATATATATATATATATATATATATATATATATATATATATATATATATATATATATATATATATATATATATATATATATATATTCCCGCTACCTTTTGACATGTGCAGGACCCCCCTATGGAAGACAACAGCTGAGGTAGGTGGGACTCATTCCGATGCACAACAATACTATCAAAGTGGGGTCAATTTTTAGGTAAATTTTGGGTCTAACCCAACCTTTAAGGGGATGGTGGGGGCAACAAAACAATAGAGCTTTTCCGAACCGGTTGGAGATAATGTTTCGGTCAATTTCTACATGTCCAAAATTCAGCTTCCTAGAATGATTTGGACGGAGTAGAGGGGAAAAAAATTATTTTGGGTGGATCTAAAACGCCCACAGCCCCCCAGAATTAACGTAGAGGGTTGAAATTTGGTATGTTAATAGAGATCGTACCTAGGGTCTTCTTTTTGGAGGTTTTAATATTTTACCCCCACCCCCTAGATTTTTAAGCTCTAATTTCATGCTTTTTCGACGTTTTCGAAGTTTGTACTACGCGCACAGATCACCCAAATAAACCTAGAGGGCTGAAGTTTTGTATTCGGATTGAATTAGTATCAAGGGGGTACCTTTTGGGGGTCTCAACTTTTAACCCTTACCCCCACCATTTTTATACCAAAAATAACATGATTTTTCTTGTTTTTTAACAGTTTCGTTCGGGTCAAAATCTCCCCAAATACACCTAGAGGGCTGAAATTGTGTGTATAGGTTAAGTTAATAGCCAGTCACTGCTCTTTGGAGGTTTCAACTTTTGACCCTTACGCCCACGATTTTTACGCCAGTATTTCCTTGATTTTTTTACTTTAGTTTATTTTCTACATTTTAGTCTGATTACAATTAATTAAAAAAAATTAAAGAAGTAATTTTTTTCTATATTTTAATCGGTTAATTTACCCTAATCAAACATAACTATGGAAACAAAAAATTTCAATGTAAAATCAATGGACAATATTTGGTAATTCCGAATGTCAGAAAGTTGCACAGGACTAAAAATCAACAATTTTGGTTTTGAGGCGATTTAGGACAAAGCTAATTATACAACATTGCATTGTCATCAAGGTTATATACGTATGCAAAATTTGAAACTTCTAGCTCAATTAGAACCTGTCTAAATTTTGATTCCAAGATTTGAGCTAAACAAACATACTAACATACCAAGTTAAATAAAAGCTTTTAATAATAACATATATTTTTAAACTTTTAATAATAATTTTTTTTTTAAGAAAATGCATTTATTTAAAAATGTACTAAAAAAAAACGCCGTGAGCAGCGGGGCCCCATCACGGTAGTCGAATTTTCCCCTTCATCTTCGGTATTGAATGTCTACAAGCGAAATGTGATTGAAAGTCTACAACCGAATTGTCATTTTGTTGGTTTCAAAACTGGTGATGAGTGTTCGGCTGATCGAGGCTTTAAAAAAAGGTTTTAAGTATTTAAGGGCTGTATCTCAGTAAATTTCAATTTTGTGCCGAAAACAGGTAGCAGAAAAAAAGCCAACACAATTCGTACGAGGACATTCCTGCCCATGTTTATCCGCTAATTGCCTTTATGTTTTAGTTTTAAAAATTAAAAAAGGACCTTAAATAGTAAACTGGAAGGCCTTTATAAAGATATTTTTTCTTTCCAAAAAAATCCAAAATTTCTATTTTATAAATACTAAAAATCCAAAATTCCTAATTTATAAATAAACAGTGACTTTAATAACATTTTTAAATTACTTAATATGTATGTATTTCATTTGTCATAAAAGTAAGTTCACTTTTTTTTAAATTTTTTAAAATTACTATTCGCCTACTTGTATTTAGAATAAACATAATGCTTTTAAAACACATTTAACAATAGCATTCAATTCCGATGTAAAAATGGGGAGAAGTGGGGGGAAAAGTGATGCGGACTCCCTACAAGGTACTAGCTGGATACTAACTGAATACACGTACAAAATTTCAGCCCTCTAGGTTTCCTTATGGAGTCTCTAGACATGTTAGAAAACAAGCAAAAAAATTAAGGAAATATTGGCGTAAAAATCGTGGGGGTAAGGGTTAAAAGTTGAAACCTCCAAAAAACAGTGTCTGGCTATTAGCTTAACCTGTACACCAAATTTCAGCCCTCTAGGTTTATTTGGGGAGATTTTGACCCGAACGAAACTGTTAAAAAACAAGAAAAATCATGTTCTTTTGGGTATAAAAATGGTGGGGGTAGGGGTTAAAAGTCGAGACCCCCAAAAGGCACCCCCTTGATACTAACTCAATCCGAATACAAAATTTCAGCCCTCTAGGTTTATTCGGGGGACCTGTGCGAGTGGTACAAACTTCGAAAACGTCGAAAATGCATGAAATTGTAGCTTAAAAATGAGGGGGGTGGGGGTAAAATATTAAAACCTCCAAAAAGCACAACCTAGGTACTAACTTTATCAACACACCAAATTTCAACCCTCTACGTTAATTCTGGGGGGCTGGGGGCCTGTTAGATCCAGCGAAAATCGTTTTTCCCCCCTCTACTCCCACCATATCATCCTAGGAAGCTGAATTTTGGATATGTTGTAGATAATTGACCGAAACATTATTCAAAAACCGGTTTGGAAAAGTTTTATTGCTTTTCCGCCCCCCACCACCCCCTTAAAGGTCGGGTCCGAAAAAAAATTTGCCCAAAATTTGACCCCACTTTGATAGTATTGTTGTGCATCGGAATAAGCCCCACTTACCAAATTTCATCTCTTAACTTCCATAGGGGGGCCCTACACATATTAAAAGGTTGCGGGAAAATATATATATATATATATATATATATCAGACATCTTTTTTTTTTACATAATCGTGTTCTACGGGTCCGAAAACGGATAGCGCCCCTGGTCTCGCCTCTCGCAGCTCTTATCGTATAGACTGTATAAGTCTAATTTTTCGGAGAAAATTCGACTAAAAATAAAATAACTTTTGAGTGAAGTTTGAAGCAATATGCAACATAATTTATAAATGCTTGAGGTGTTTAATTGAGGCGTTTAAACAGGATTTTTATTTATAAAATAGAAATTTTGGATTTTTTTGAAAAGAAAAAATATTTTCATAAAGGCCTTCCAGTTTACTATTTAAGGTTCTTTTTTAATATTTAAAAATAAAACACAAAGACAATTGGCGGATAAGCATGGGTAGGAATGCCCTCGTACGAATTGTATTGGCTTTTTTCCTGCTAAGTGCTATCGGCACAAAATTGAAATTTACTGAGATTCAGCCCTTAAAAACTTAAAACCTTTTTTTAAAGCCCCAATCAGCCGGACACTAATCATCAGTTTTGAAACAACAGAATGACAAATCGCTTGTAGACTTTCAATCACATTTCGTTTGTAGACATTCAATACCGAAGATGAAGGGAAAAATTCGACTTCCTTGATGGGGCCGCGCTGCTTACGGCATTTTTATAGGTGTAATGAATATTAAGTAATTTTTAAAACTGGTAAATTACGCATGGTATGTGTTGGCTTGCGTCCCCTAGGACTCTGCGCCCGGATGCCACGCACCTCTGGTAAAGACGGCCCTGGAACCACTTATTTCAAAATTTTTAACAGACCTGTTTTTACTTAGTAACTGCTTATTACTGACCGTTTAAATCATAGCCATTCAAACACAAATAAGTAAATAACTAAAACAAACATTATATAATAGCCCCCCCCCCCAATATATATTATACAGGTGAGTTTTTCGAGAGTTGCGATTTTGATTACAGCCAAACCGTTGGCTTAATCGAAATATTGTTCAAATAAGAGTTGTAGATATCGACGGGGGCAATTGATTACTATAGTCAGGAGCTTTATAGCTCTTATGGTTTTCGAGTTATGATACAAATTTATAGATTTTTTTTTCTTTATTAAGGTGCATCAACTGTCTAAGTTATTAGCACCATCGGTACAATTTACAAAGATATGATTTTTATGTTATATTTTATATGATACAATAATAATATTAATATTACATAATTTTGGTATATATAGTACAATATATTTAGGTAGTAAATGAATGACCATGTGGAGTGTTGTTTTGTTGTTAATTTTGATTATGATTATATTGATTATTGATAAGTACAGTGGAGACCGTTTTTCTTCCGTCTCTTATTGTAGTTTTATATTTCGTTGATTAATTTTATGTCTTTTAGATAATTTAGTACGTCCTTGTGCTTTTTGTTTTCTGGTATGAGTAATTTTTTTATGTCAAGTGTCGGTAGATGTTTTCTTCGTTGAGTTAGATATTTTTGGCAGTTCGTTAGTATGTGTTTTATGGTAATGTCTTCTTTGCAGATGTTGCAGATTGGTTTTGGTTCTCTATCGTATATGTGTTTATGTGTCAGTTTTGTGTGTCCAAGTCTCAGTCTGGTCATTATGATTTGTGTCTGTCGGTCTGTGTCTGGGTATTTCCAGAGTTTGGCAGTTATTTTAATTTGTTTTAAATGGTTGTCTGGTCCTTCGTTCCACTGTTCTTCCCATTGCTTCAGCAATCTTCTCTTTGACTTTGTGTATAGATCTTCGTGCGTCATTTTGTTATATAGTTGCGCATCGTCATCTGTGCTGGCGAGTTTTGCTTGTTTGTCTGCATTTTCATTTCCTGTAATACCTTGGTGTGACGGTACCCAGAGAAGTATTATGTCTTTTCCTTGGTTCTGCAGTTCGGTCAAGATGTTTTGGATTTTTTGGCATACAGGATGGGATGTATACATGTTTTTTAAGGAGTATAAACTGCTGATGGAGTCTGTTGCTATTACAAATTTGTTTTCTAGTGAAGTTTTTATGATTTTTGTTGCCTGTAGGATAGCATATAATTCACCATTATATATTGACGCATCTTGTGGCATTTTGTATTTTTTTGTTATGTTTTTGTATATGCATGCTATTCCAGTTGCTGTTTCTTCTTTTTTTGATGAGTCTGTGTATATATATATAAATATATATATATATATATATATATATATATATATATATATATATATATATATATATATATATATATATATATATATATATATATATATATTGGTGGTTAGGATATTTCTGGTTTGTTATTTCAAGAAAATTACTTTTGTAGATTTCAGGATTGGTGTAGATTTTTTGGTAATTTGATAGTTCAAGGTTTATTTCGGGAATTTTTATCGTCCAAGTTGGTAGGCTTACGAATTTAGGTTTAATCAGTTGTAAAATGTTGATATCTGTTTCTTGTAATATTTGGTTTACGATTCGGGGTATGGACTTTATGTTAGTATTACTGAGATCTTGAATAAGTTTAGTTGGGTGTACGTAAGGATAGGTGTTATGTTTTGGGTTTGTCAATACTTTCAATGCATATTTTATTGTTAGTATCTTTCTCCTGGTGGAAAGTGGTGGTTCGCCCGCTTCATACAATAGGCTTTTAATTGGGGTGGTAGGGAATGCTCCCAATGCTACTCTTATCCCTGTATGGTGTATTGTGTCTAGTTTCTTAAGACTTGATTTAGATGCTGTGTTGTATACTATTGAACCATAGTCTATTTTTGATCGTAAGAGCATTTGGTATATCCTTACGAGTGTTGTTGTATCTGGTCCCCATTTTTGTTTTCCTAGTACTCTCAGTAAGTTTATTCCATCTATTGTTTTTTGTTTAAGGTAATTGATGTGTTGATTCTATGTAATTTTTTTGTCTATTGTTAATCCTAGGTATTTTGTTTGTTGCGTGTACAGTATTTTATTTTCGGAAAATGTTAAATCTGGTGGTTGTGTTCTTTTTCTCAGTTTGGTATAATGCATTGCTGTAGTTTTCTGAGCGGAAAATTTGAAACCGGTGTTTTGAGACCATTTTCTTAATTTTTGCAACGCTGTTTGAATATGATGTTCTACGTTGTGTATGTTGTAACCTCGACAATAGATTATTACGTCATCAACATACAGCGATGACAGCAAATTGGTTCCAATGGCTTGAGTTATGCCGTTGATAGCTATCAGAAATAGTGTTGTACTTAGAGGTGACCCTTGTGGTATTCCATTATTAGTGGTTTTTGTTGCAGACATTGTATTATTTAGTTTTACTTAGAATATTTTGTTATATAGGAAATTGTATATAAATGTAAAAAAATTCCCCTTGATGTCCCATTTGTTCAGCTGGTCTAATATCAGTTGTCTGTTTGTTGTCGGGAAAGCTTTTTCGATGTCAAAAAATACAGCGATTAAATGTTGTTTTTTGTTGAAAGCTATTTGGATCAGTGATCAGTTTTGTTAGTGGATCCAGGGCACAATGATTTTGTCTAAAGCCTGATCGTTCTTTACAAATGTATTCATTTGATTCTAGGTGCCATAGGAGTCTTTTGTTTATGAGTTTTTCCATAAGTTTTGCCATTGTGCATATTAGTGTTATGGGCCTGTAGCTTGAAGTTTTCGTTGGGTCTTTATTTTGCTTTAATATAGGGACGGTAACCAGCTGATTCCATCTACTTGGGAATTGTCCTGTCTTCCATATTTGGTTGTAAATTTTTAATAGTGAGATTTTTGTGCTTTCGGGGATGTTTTGTAAAAATGCGTAGGGGATGTTGTCAATTCCAGGTGACGTGTTTTTGGAGCTTTTTAATGCATATTCAAGTTCTTGCAATGTAATTGGCGCGTTTATCGGTGAGCTATTAGGTTCGTTTATGATCGGTAGTTTTTGTTCGTCTTGTCCGTTTAATAATTCGTTCTCTGAATCTTTTACGAATTATTCTGCTAGCAGATCGATTATTTTTTGGTTATTGGTGATAATTTCATTGTCTTCTTTCAATGCTGCTATTGTGAACTGTTGTTTTTTGCCCTTAATATTTTTTATTTTATTCCATATTTCTTTGGTCGATGTTTGACAGTTTATGTTAGCTATATATTCTTCCCAGGATTTTCTTTTACTTTCTTTTATTGTTTGCCGTGATTTTGCGCGAAGTTTTTTAAAGTTAATGAAGTTTTCGGTTGAGGGGTGCTTTTTATATCGGTTGAATGCTCTTTTACTGTTTTTTATTGCTTCTTCACATTGTTTACTCCACCAACATACCGGTGTTCTGTTTAAGTTGTAGTTGTTCACTTTAGTAGTCTGTTGTGCCGCATCTAAGATAAGATTTTCGAGCTTTGTTACTGCTGCATCTATGTCTGTATAATGATCTGTGTTAATTGGGTTTTTAAGTTCCGTTAGTTCTTTAAATCTTTGCCAGTTTGTCGTCTCTAGTTTGCATTTTGGGTTATTTTTGAATGTAGTCGCGGATTTGTTGCTATTAGTTTCTAGGTTTATTGTTATGGGGATATGGTCGCTGCTATATGTGTAGTCTATTGTGTTCCATGTTATTTCGGTTGCAAGTTGTGGGCTGCACAATGTCAAGTCTATGCAAGAAAATGTTCCATGTGATGAGGATAAGAAAGTATGAGTTCCAGTGTTAAGTAATACTAGATTACTGTTGCCGATTACATTTTCTACTTTCTGCCCTCTTGCGTCTGTGTGATTTGATCCCCATATAGCATTATGGCTGTTAAAGTCTCCTAGGATGATTGCTGGTGTTGGAATTTGTTTTATTAGGTCGGATAGGTGTTTCTCTTCTAAATTTGTCTGGGGTGGTATATAGACATTACATATATTTATAGGATTTGGTAGATATAGGGTTGTAGCTACTGCCTCTAGGCTGGTTTCAACTGCTATTTCTTCGGAATGTATATTTTCATTCACTATTATTGCGACTCCGCCGCTTGCGTGGTGGGCTTGTGTTCTATTTCGTGTGTATGTTTTGTGTTTGTTAAGTTTGAACGGTTTGTTGTCTGTCAAGTTCGTTTCTTGTAAGCACATTATTGATATGTTTTGTTCCTTAATTAGAATTTTTATATCGTCTAATCTTTTGAAGAGGCTTTTTACGTTCCACTGGAATATATTTATTTTATTCATATTTATATTAGTGATTTAATAATTTTATGTGGTTTATATTTGGGGTTTTACTGTACTTTTATTAATTTACTTGTGTTTACTTATTACTTATATAATTATTGATTATGAATGAGTTTTTTGTTTATTTGTTTGTTTTTATTTATTTATTTAATGCTTATTTTAGTTTAGTTTAGATCAATTTGAGAGTTTGTGTCAGTTTCCGAGTCCGGTTCAAAAGAAGAGTCACATGAACTTTGTGTTTTGGTTTCTGTGAGGCTTATTTTTTCTGTTTCCTTTTTTAATTTGGTGACTATTCGCGTTAATTTTTCTTTTATGAATGTGTTTTTTATGGGTGGGCGGGCGTAGGTCTTGTATCATTGTAATCAGTTGTTCTGTTTTTTCAGTATATGTCTTCGATAATTCGAGTTGATGTGTTGTTATGAATGCTTTTATAGCGTATTGTTTGAAATCTTGAAATGTTAGGATGTATTTTTCCTGGTGTTCTGTTATGTGTGATTCAAGTGAATCTAATATTGTGTCTAAACTGGTTTGGTCTTTTTTAGTTTTCTTGATTTTTCTTCGTTTTTTTGATTCTGTCCTCGTTTTTGTTTGTTCCTGTCCTGTGCTGTCTTCTTCTGGATTTTTTATTTCTGAAGCTGACGATTTTTCACTTGTGATTGGAGTAGATCGTTTTTGTGGATGTACATCAGCAATTGTGGTGATATTTTGGATTATCTGAGTTGGTGTTTGTGTACATATTTCTGTACTTGTTGTTAGTTATATTTGTTTTTTTTGTGATTGTTGTTGTTGATATATTTTTTCTGTTGGTTTTTGAAACTCGCTTATCTTTAGTGGTTCGTTTGTTGTCCCCATTTCATTATGGGTGGTGTTTGGGTCGGTTCCTGTGTTCTGTTTTTGTTTGTTTTGATTGGTATGATCGTTTTCTTGGGATTGAAGGTTATCTTGTTGGTGTGAATGGTTTGTTGGTGTTAATGGTGGGTTATTTTCAAGGTCAGGTGGGGTTAATGGACATTCGTGTTCAGGGTTTTTTGGTTTATTACAGTGTGGACATAGGGGATCTTCGTATTTGAGAAATATTCGATAATTTGTATTTTCATGGTTAATGATTATGCTTTCCGGTATTGATATATTATTGTTTGGTATTATGTATATTCTTCTTTTGAAACTATATATATGTTGGAATCTACTGTCAGTGGTGCTTATGTGTAGCATGACTAAGGGTGAAGCTAGTTTTAGACCAATATTTTTTAGGGCTTCTGTTATTATAGTGCCTGGTATGGACGGACATACTCTAGTTACTGTCAGTTTTTTTGCAGGCGTTATAAGCGGTCTTATTTTTAGGGAGTTGCCGCTAATATTTATTTCAAATTGATCGTTGACTAGTTTTTCTACAAGTTCTTTGGTTTTTAGAAAAATACACACTCTGTTATTTGGTAGTCTGTCTATGTGTAATATATTAAGCGGGTTAATTGTTTTTGTTAATTCGACTAGATATTGTTCGACTGTTGTATTTTCTATGTAATCAAGTATTATTGCTTGATTTCTGTTGGGGTATTCAAATCTTGGTTCATTTGTTGAATTTGGTGGTACGTTTGTAAATGTTTTTGTAGGTCTGAGTATATTTGTATTCTGTGTTGCTGTTATTGTTGCATAACTGTGAGTTTGTTTTTGTGGTGTATTCATCGTATTCATGTTGATGTTTATGTGTGGTGAGTTATGTAAATATGTGTTTTATTTATTTTTTGAATCTGTTACAGGTTACTAATTTTTTTAAATATTTAAAAATTTAATTGATTTTCTAGATTTTAATAGATGGCAGTATTGGCCACCCATCTAGCTGGGTGGCGGGAATGGCTAACGTAATTTATAGGTTGTTAATTTATATTTTTGGTGTTTTGATTAATGTAAATCTATGTAATGATTCGAGTATAAATAAAATCTTACTTGTTTTAGTTCCCAGTAAGAGACTTTAACTGTTGTATTATATCACTTTAAACTATCCAATATTTCACCATTTTATAAAATTATTTGGAGTGGTACTTATCATTGGGATGATAAGATAGGAATCTATAGATTTTTAATGCGACTATATTTTACTTTTTCGATAAAACTGATCTAATGCATCAATTAAAAATATAAATGAAGAAAAAGAATTTTTTTACCCAAGTTTATTTTTTTAATTTTTTTAATTTAGCAATTAGGCAGTAAAAATACGCATATGTACTTGAGGCTACTTCAATCGATAGTGTTTTAGTCGGTTAAAATTTCTATTACATCCAAGAAAAGAACCTTATTTAGTATTATTCTCTGTAATACAAATGGTAGCAATTCAGATTTTGGAGTATAGCTGTCGGGCTCTATTTCAAGTTTTTAACATTTTTGCATAATAAAATCAAATTACTTTAAAAGGTTAGTATTTAAAGTAACTTAATTTAAAAAGAATTTGAAGTTTTCATTAATTTACTAAAAAATATATTTTTTATTTATTTATAGAACGGCAGGTGGCAGTAAAATAAATGTACATACCCAGTACAAACCAAAATGATATTGGCGTTTCTTAATAGTAAGCAAAGTGAGTTTAACTGGAAACGAAAATATTATTAATAAATGTACTCAAATAGTGTAAAAATATTTGAAATTCGATAGTATTTTCTTTTTATTAAAAACCGAATTAAAAAGAAGCTTTTTCACAAAAAACTTTTCCTTTCCTTTAAAAATACTTGCTACAAAAATATGTTTAGACGCCTATGTATCTGTCAAACAGTGACATTTCAGAAAAATAATTTTTTTATTTTTCAATGAATTAAAATTGAAATTTTATTTCCTTATTGTACTTAGTTATCATTTTTATATGATAATTTATTCTATTTAATAATTTTAATTTCCGATGGAAAACGTAATAATCGTTTAATTTTTCCTTACTACATTGTTAAAAACGGCAACCATATTGAGCTAAGATCTTTTTAAATTACGTAAAATCCTAATCGTTTCCAAGTACTTGAGAATGAAATTTAAAAGTGTCATTTCTAAAACGTAATTACTCAAAAATATGAGATAAAACAATGAAAATGTGAGTATTACCTACTGGTAGTTTTGAATCATAAACAAATTTTTGAAAAACTTTTCAACATACGTTTCTATTTAAAAAACTGTAAGTTTGTATCATAACTCGAAAACCATAAGAGCTATAAAGCTCCTGACTATAGCAATCGGTTGCCTCCGTGTCGATATCTGCAACTCTTATTTTAACAATTTTTCGATTAAATCAACAGTTTGGCTGTAATCAAAATGGCAACTCTCGAAAAACTCACCTTGTATATAATAAAAATCACATAATAATTATAAATGGTTTGAGTCTTATTCATGATTTATTAAAAAATATCTACAACATAATTAGTTGTTTTGTGCAATAATTTGAGTAATAAACGTTTTACAACATAAATTATGATTGAAAGACGAAATCATAAAACAAAAATATCAAAAAAATATATCTGCAATTAGTTTTCAAATATGAGAAAATATATTGTAATATCATGTACTGAGTATGTTACATACATTGTTTATATTGTTTAAATAATTTAAAAATTAAAAATTTAAATCAACCAACAAAAATGATTTAAGATAAACACGCTCATAACTGTGTTGATGGGAATTGGTAATGCCAATTCTCGCGCAGTTTTTAATAACTAGAGTACGCATATGCAAGAAATAAGTGGTGGGAGTCTCACCGTGAGACCACAGATTACCAGAGACAACATATCTATTTCTTGTATTTGTGCGGTTTACTTTGTATTTGTCCGGTGATCTGTCTTTGTGTGAGTGCCGGAGGTGTGTTGGCCGTGGTGTTGCATACATATATATGATACTACAACGCGTGTATGTGGCTCCGTGTAGGGGTTCTAACAATGCCAACAACAATCAAAACATCTGACCTGTGATTGGCCTACACTCATCCACTGCTACGGAGCGAGTGACTACTAAGTAGACTAACTTGCCCGGATTGCACACTGCAGATTTCATAATAGAGATAGTTGCGTTACCTCTGTACTCTGGGGGTGAGACTAATGAATACACTCAATACATCAGAAATCCAATAGTACGTAGTCGGTGCAAATTTAAGGTGAAGTACGTAAAATCGGACGTTGGCTGATTTTTATGTGAGGATTGGTAAATATTATTTATCTGAATTTATTTAAAACAAAACTTCTAAGAAACAACTTACATCTAAAATTCAGTTGTATAGATAAACGGAATTGAATGTTATATTAATGAATATAATTGGCGACTTTTAGAAAACTAGCAAAGATGTCGAAAAAACAACTTCACCATCGAATTCATCAGCGTAAAAGACGCCAAATAGCGGAAGCTGATAAAAATTCTAGAATATCCTACTCGTTAACTAGCAGATATATCAAAAAACAGACTTCATTATGGAATTGGTTACTAAAAATTAAATTAAACAGCGCAATTTGTTCTATTCGTCAACTAACAAAGATATCGAAAAACCGGTTGCACCATTTAATTGGTCATCGGAAAAAGACGAAATATTACATTTTGATAAATGTTCTAGAATATTCTATCCTGGCTAACGAATAGATCATTCTAGAATGTTTGCACAAAAAGGGACATTTAGCTTATATTAGTTTAATTTTGGTTGGACAATTAAATGGTGCAATCGATTTTTCAATGTCTTTGTTAGTTAACAAAGAGAATTTGTCAAAATGTGTTTTTTGGTCTCTTTTTAGGTAACCAATTCAATGGCGACGTCTGTTTTTGGATATCTTTGCTAGTTTACGAATAGAATATTCCAGAACATTTGTCAAGACATGCTATTTGGCCTCTTTTTCAATGACCAATCAAAGGCTGTAATTAATTTTTCGATATCTTTGCTAGTTAACAAATAGAACATTCTAGAATTTTTATTAAACTGTGCTGCTTAATCTCATTTTTAGTGATCAATTCAATAGTGAAGTCTGTTTTTTGATATCTTTGCTAGTTGACGATTAGAATATTCTAGAATTTTACGTTACTCATTTTGCATTTGCATTTTGCATATTACGTATGCAGAATATATGCATACATGTATGCAATAAAATTTAAAAATTTTTAGTCTACGAGACCCTCATACAATATTACCCACTGCCCTGACTCTGGCTTGGTACATAAATTTTCATCAACACAAATAAATGATAACATATCTGTGAGAGCAGAATCCCACTAAGTCTCTGATGTCACTACGTAAAAACGGAGTGAGCACCATTGGATGTTCACTGTAATAGGATATGAATGTGGTACTTGATTAGTGTATAGGTACTATAAAAATATTAAGCAAACATAATATTTAAAGCGTTATTGCGGGCGTTATATACAGTCGAAAGGCCAAAAAAATTAATTTTTCAAGAATCTTTCTTGAAAAGACTTTTTAACTTATCAAAGTAATAAACTTGTACAATATTATGGTAACTTTTAACTGTATTTTAACATTTTTTATTTGTAAAAATGATTATTTTAAAAGCTGCTATAGCTGATCTTCGGGAGCACCTCTAACACAAGGTCTATTGCGGTGTGCACGATATCTCTAGACTGAATCAACTAAAATGAAAAAACTAAAAATATTTCGTTAATATAATATGTTATCTTGTAATTGATGGAAGGAGTAAGAAAAATAATAATTTTTGACAAAATGACAGCTACTCAAAAAATCTATTTTTGACAAAAATTTTGGTCTTAAATTATATTTATTAAAGGGAAAATATTTATTGGCGAGGAAAACCCTTCGATTAATTACTAAAAAATATACTTAAAAATTTGTGTTAAAATTTGAAACTGATCGCTTCAGTCGTTTCCAAGAAATATTGCTCCCGACTTTGAAAACACAGTTTTGAGAAAAGACAGCTAATGCTCCGGCCTTTTACATTAAAACGCTATGCTACGTTATTACAAATGTACGTGTAACTTCGAGAATATTCGTCGGATTGACAAGAAATTTAATGTATGTGTACTTAAATATACGTACGACATTACGAAAATAAAATTTCAAAAAATAGATTTTTTGAAACTTCTAACTGTATAATTCCTTAAGTAAAAGGAAAAAAACTATTTAAGATAGTATATTATACACCAAGAAACGAAAGTGCGACTTTAAATCGCGAGTGTGAAGTTTATTGCCAGAAATAACTTAAAATTATAAAAATTTAAAAAAAAATTGACAGATTTGAGCGTTACTTTATGGTATTTCATTTTAAAAATAAAAAGACAATTTTTACTTTACTAATACCACTTTATTTAAAGTTTTAAAAGTCTGTGACAGACGGGCCGAAACATGTCCTTGTAAAAATTATCTTTCTATTTAAAAAAAAATTGATTTGAATGTCATCCAAATTGTATGAAATTATATTACATCAAGTATACTTTGGATAAATCATTCAAATTGTGCAATACAATATAACTGTTTGTCTTTATCTACGAGTTTGAATTTTTAAAATATTTTAAGTTGTCTAGCAACGCTATTTAATATAAATTAAATTTTGCTTATTTATTGGTGATGCTCTAAAAATTCTGCTTGTTGATTGGCTTAAAAAGAGTAGCAAAAATATTTTTAGTTCCTTGGGACTACAAGTGACACTATATTAACCACACAATAAACTAAAGAAAATTGGTAGAAGAAATTTTTCAAATAATTAAGTAATATATTTAAGTAATTGTTGGTTTAATGAAATCAATTAATAAAAATCTTTGATTTGATTCACAAATTTTCCTTTTTTAGTCGAATTTTTGCTTGAAAAAATTAGACTTATACAGTCTATACGGCAAGAACGGCGAGAGGCGAGAGTAGGGCGCTATCCGTTTTCGGACCCGTAGAACACGAATATGCAGAAAAAAAATGTCTGATATATATATATATATATATATATATATATATATATATATATATATATATATATATATATATATATATATACATATATATATATATATATATATTCCCGCTACTTTTTAATATGTGTAGAGCCCCCCTATGAAAGTTAAGAGCTCAAATTTGGTAAATGGGGCTCATTCCGATCCACAACAATACTATCAAAGTGGGGTCAAATTTTGGGCAAATTTTGGATCCGACCCAACCTTTAAGGGGGTGGTGGGGGGCGGAAAAGCAATAAAACTTTTCCAAACCAGTTGGAGATAATGTTCCGGTCAATTATCTACAACATATCAAAAATTCAGCTTCCTAGGATGATTTGGTGGGAGCAGAGGGGGAAAAAACGATTTTCGCTGGATCTAACACGCCCCCAGCCCCGTAGAGGGTTGAAATTTGGTGTGTTGATAGAGTTCATACCTAGGTTGTGCTTTTTGAAGGTTTTAATATTTTACCTCCACCCCCCTCATTTTTAAGCTGCAATTTCATGCTTTTTCGACGTTTTCGAAGTTTGTACACATATTAAGTAATTTAAGTAAATTAGGAATTTTGGATTTTTATTATTTATAAAATAGAAATTTTGGATTTTTTTGGAAAGAAAAAATATCCTCGCAAAGGCCTTCCAGTTTACTATTTAAGTTCCTTTTATAATATTTAAAAATAAAACACAAAGGCAATTGGCGGATAAGCATGGGTAGGAATTCCCTCGTACGAATTGTGTTGGCTTTTTCCCTGTTAACTGCTATCGGCACAAAATTGAAATTTACTGAGATTCAGCCCTTAAAAACTTAAAACCTTTTTTTAAAGCCCCGATCAACCGGACACTCATCATCAGTTTTGAAACCACCAAAATGACAAATCGCTTGTGGACTTTTAATTACATTTCGCTTGTAGACACTCAATACCGAAGATGAAAGGAAAAATTCGACTTCCGTGATGGGGCGCCGCTGCTCACGGCGTTTTTTTTTTCAATTTAAATTACTCGTAAAGAAAAAAATAAAAACAGTAATAGTTTAAAATGTCAATCAATCCCTAACTTTACCAGCCGATGTTTTTTAATGAAATATAAAAGGTACTGTAAGTTGTTAAATATGCTGCTATTGCTGACAGTTTGTTGTTAATTTCAAGTAATATCTAACAATGAAATGTAATAGGTTTCAAATTTTTGACAGATGTTCTTGTTACTATATTTTAATGTTAAAATACAAATACTTTTACCGTTTGTACTAATGTCTGTACGGATGGGCATCCATCGGTAAAGTTAGGAATTGTTAAAGGATTTTAACTTTACCAAACCTATAGTAATCATTACTTAAACAAATTATTTGATATTGCGTAAATAACATTGAATATACAACACTAGTAGTTTGTTAGAAATTGCTATCAGTAAAAGAAATGCTATAGGTAATATAAGTATTCAAATTTTAATTTTATTTAACATAAAATGTGGTATGGCAAAGTTAGGTTCAGTAGGTAAAGCTAGGGGGTTTTGCGGTATAATAATATAAAATCGTAAGTGACCAAAATTTAATCATTGAAATAAAGGACGAGGGTCCTTAAGGGAGATTTTGGCCCCAAAAATGAGATAAATTTAAAGTTGCTCGTTCATATGAAATGCTTGGATTTTATCATTTTAAAGCATACACAAGAGTTTTAAGCTTTCATTAATATTTTTTTATGGGAAATAATTATTTGAGCAGTTTTTTAAACACTTGTTCAGTTACTTCTGTCAGTTAAAAATTCAAACGGTTAGTATTATATTTTTTTAGCAGTATTAAATCAATTTTAGCAGTAAAACGTGGTCAGTAATATAAATGAATTTGGTCAGTTATTTTATCCTATAGTGGTAAGTAGTAATTATTATTTTGTCAATAAAATAACTAAATGGTCAGTAAAATATCTAAACGGGCAGTTAAATAAATAGTTTACCAAACTAACGTAAAGTTAGTAAATGTGAAACGTTATTTTGATTGAAAATAGTGTAGAATTTGAGCCAAAAGCAATGAATATTTCGCGATAGCGCAGCGCATAAATTTAAAATAAGGCTAGTTAAGGTTAGATTAGTTTAGTCAGTTATGACGATATACTTCGATTTTGTTTATAAAAACTAGGTGGTAGGCTTATAGTTAAGGTTAGGTTAGTTTAGTTAGTTTTGACAATACCGGGTGTCCCATTCGGATCGATACGTACTTTCTTTTTTCACTAGTCCTATACTACAATAGCAGTGTTGTCAGACAGCTTTTCCAAAAAACTGTAGATGGCAGCTCTAAAAAGCAGTAGGTGTAGGAACAAAAACGGGAGATCTAAACTATCGCTATTTCAAAGTATGAGCGGATATATGTATAATTTTTCAAGAGGAATTAATATACAATAAGAAAGGAAGTTTAATTACTGATAAATATTTATTAGATAAAGAATATATTGCTAACAATCATATATTGAATTAAATAAGTCATATCACAGTGATTAATGTACATTAGTTATTTAAATAAAAAAATAAATAAATAAATATATATATATATATATATATATATATATATATATATATATATATATATATATATATATATATATATATATATATCTATTCTTATTTATAAAGATCATCATTGAAAACTCAATGCACTCAGTCTCTTTCCGACTCACCATCATAAATATTTCCAGTCAATCTGGCTCTTAGTGAGTTATTTATTGCAAAATTGAAACAACTATCATTACCTAATAATCTTTTGGTATGCAAACAGCCATTTAGAGTTTCAGTCGATAACCGATTACGCTTATCAGTCTTTAAATTATTAATTTCTGAGAAAATTCTCTCAACATTAGCACTTGAATGCGGTATAGTAAAAATTGCAAACACAAATTTAGTCAAAGTTGGAAATGTTAAAAGTGAGTCTCTGTATGTTTGTTCACTCACTTTTTTCCAAAAACGAAAGGCATCTATTTCATTGAAATTTAGTTCAGTATTTTTCAATAAACGCCACTTTGTATCTAAACTTTGAAGTTCATTGACTGTAATAATATTTGGAAAATAGCTTGCAATATGAGCAATAGATGACAGTGATTGCACTTTTTCAGGATTTAAAAAACTTAAATTCTCTAAGACATCAGTGTCTAATGGTATTCGACGATAAATTTGGTCGACACCTTCAACGTAAAATTCGAGACAACGCAATCTAAAGAATTTTATTAAATTTTGATCAAGTGAAGGATCATTACTTATTGTTGCGGCGACTCTTGCGCCCAAATATATTTCTTCTAACGGCAAAAAGTTATGTGGATTTTTATAATCAATATTTTTAAGTGGACATTGACGAAAACTGCCACTTTTTAAATAACATTCCATCAATGTTTTTAGTAAAATAGTAATGTGACTGTAGAGTTTATGTATCTGAGGTTCTTCTGATTGCATTATTATGTTTAAGTTATTGAAAATTGGTAAAGTAAACGATAAAAATTCCAAAAACAACTTCATTTGAGGATCTCTTACCTGCCTTAAAATTTCTTCAGCCATTAGAAGACTATCATTAACAACAGCATCAATAAAAAATAGTTGTAAAGCTTCATATTGCTCTAGTAATCTATCAACAACTTGCCTTAAAGATAGCCAACGTGTCTGACATGGATGTAAAATTTTATGAGGCTTTATGCCAAGAAAACTCTGAAAATCTTTCATAAGTGATTGACGTTTTGGACTATTATTCAAATAATTATAAACGTTTCGAGCAAAATCTTCAATACCTCGCGGTAATTTTTGACAAGCGTTTGATGCACACAAATGAAAACTGTGGCACACACATTTCATCACAAATAAATTTGGAATTTGTTCTTGAAATAATGTTTGTAATGAATGATGTTTCCCCATCATGGCATTAGCACCATCAGCTCCGAAACCAATCATGTTCACTTTCCAAGGAATATCAAACTTCTCCATTTCTGTTGTAATTAGAGCGAACAAAGCATTAGCAGTTGCATCGGACACTTCAAGTAAAGCAAAAAATTTATCCTTGATACAAGAGAAGTCGTTAGATGCAAGTCTTACAACTATACAAAGATGTTTAATACTAGATACATCAGTTGACTCATCAGCAATGATGCTAAAATATTTGTTCTTCATTTCTTCGATCAGCAAGGATTTACTTTCTGCACCCAAAACATTCTACACAATAGCAGTTGTTTTCGTTTTTGCACAATCTAAACCTTTTGCAATTTCGGAGTCACTGCAGATAGATTTTATAAGAGAAGGTAAGTGTTCCATGACTGTGAATGCTAAATTATGTTCAGTAACAAAAGTAGCCAAACGAATTTCACCATCTTTTATCTTAGTTGTACGTAAATTTGATGATTGCACGGACGGAAGAGATTGTAATTTTGGTTGTCTGATTAATGATTTACAATTGTCTTGATGTTTTTTGGACCTTACATGTCTATCTAATTGCTGTTTTCCAGACTTTATTGTTATATCGTTGTCACGTGCTCTACAATATGCATAAAGAGGCCCTTTTTTACTCATACATAACCAGCCTTTATATAATGGGTTAGATTCCCATAGTTTATTATATTTTTGGTTATATTTCACTGAAACTTTCGGTGTTTCGCAATGTGGTTCTTCGGAACTACTCATCATAAATATATATATATATATATATATATATATATATATATATATATATATATATATATATATAAATATAAATATAGATATGATTAAATAAATCAATGATATACAAAATAAATATAGCTTCTTGTTTGAATAAATTATGGCGATGAATAAACGTTATCAATGTTATTCATGAAATTTGAAATGTTTTCCTTCGACCATTTCTACCAACTTGATATAAAATAACATATACCTAATTTGTATATGATTGTATAGATGTCACATTCGTTTGCAATAGTATAGAGGTGTAGAGTGTGTGTACGATGTGTACATAGAGATAATATACATGTGGTGAGAACTAAGGTCCGTAGATGGAGGTTATGGCGACCAAGTACTCCCCTCTCCATTCATGAACCTTGGTGAGAACGAAGAAAACCTCAAACAGAAAATTGGGAACTAAAAATTAAAAAAGCGGGAGATTCAAGTAGAATACAGAAGAACAGGAGATTTTTTAAAAAAGCAGAAGATCTGCTAAAACTGGAGGTCTGACAACACTGTACAATAGTAAAATAGCAAAGGCTAGGAAAAGGAAATAGCCCGTCTTACTTATTCTTTGCAATAATAATAAATTTACGTAAGAATAAATGAGGAGCTGGGTGAATAAAGGGCGTAAGTACAGAAATACCGTTTTGAGAAAAGATCATTTCAAAGTTTGGGTGCCTAGTATGAAGGTGAAGACTGAAAAACTGGTAATTGTCGTGTTATACAATTGGTAGCACTAATAATACACTATGCATTAAGATTAAAAATACAGTAAATATCGGTTGTTATTGCATAATTTTTTGAATTTTTCCGAAGTATGACTTACGCCCTTTTTGCAGATAAAATTTTGATTGAACAAAAACAAGTTCTGTTTCCTTTTTCTGGAATTCTAATTAAACTTTATCAGCACATTTATTAAATTCTAAACCAAAACATTTGATTCATGTTAATTTCATGAATATTTATATGTATACTTGTACAGTGTCCGCCGGAAAGTTGGTTATAAGTGGAAAACTATTTTATATCAAATTTTTCAGAAAATTTTATTCTTGATAAAAGTTAGTACTTGGTCTTAGGCTGAAAAATTCGTCAAGTGCGTGTTTGACACGCACTAAGTAATGTTCCTCACAATCAGTGGTCATAACTAAAACTTCTTAACCCTAGAATCATACGTACACGTCAAAACGACGTACGAACTTCTCTACCTGTTCCAATACTACGACTTGTTGTTACTTGTTTGCTGTGAGATTTCTGTTATCTAATTTATTTGTTATTATAACACACCACATATATTTATTTTGTTTATAGTCATTGTCGTTTTGTTTGTATTGAAATAGTGTCCGTCAAAAGGACGTCGATGTATGATTAACGTATGATTTTTTTGAAGATTTTGTACACTACATATAAAAGTTTTCTTAATTTTTTTTTAAAACTTATTAAAGATATGGATGTTATAATTAATTTATTCAATGATTATGATAATGTGAAAGATGATTACAGCTGTTTGACTTATAGAGACGACATAATACTGAAGTTTTAATATATTGAATCGAAAACTAAAGAATGCATTTCGAATGACTTAATAAAAGATTAACAATTTATTTTGTGGAAAATATTTTAATTTTTATTATTTTTTGAGATCTTATTCGAAAAATTACTAACAAATTTTAGAAAATTTACAAATATGCCTTATGGGGAAATAACTACATATCTATAGGAATATTTATGACTGAGAAATTTCACATTCTGTAAAGTCACACATGTCCACTGACTCATAATAGTTCATAAATTAATTATTACAATTGATGTATTTATCTATTTTTTAATTTTTATAATGAAAATATGCTTTGATAAAAAGATTAAAAAAATTAATAAATATTTACATTAAGAAATTTTTCCAATTCCAATTTTTTTAAATATTTTGTTCGCTTTTGTAGTATTGTTATGTAAAAAAAATGTTTTTTGCAAATAAACTCTAAAACTCTCCGTAAAAAGTCCATCCGTCAAAACGACGTCGATGTATGATTAACGTTTCTCGTAGACCAACGTATGATTTTAGGGTTAAAATATAACAGTCCGGACACATACGTTCACGATGTGACACATACGAACACGATCGTTCTGAAATCAAAAAGTAGGTTATACTTTAGGAATAAAATTTATTTATTAGGAAAAATATTTTATCCACCTTCATATCCCGTTATAAAAAATTCCTGATTGTACGGAACACTGATAAAACAACTGATTGTACGGAACACTGTTAACGCAAGTACAACTTGCACTTGACGACTTGTTTTTATTAGAGCTAATTATGTATATAATAAAAATTAGAAATAAATAAAGGTTTAAAAAATATTAACTACGATTTTTTTATTAGAAACACAAAATTACAAAGACAACGTATTTATTATATCACAAAAGTTACTTCTAATGAGTTTATCGTAATTGGAAGATTTTCTTGATGTTTACGAATAAATAAAGAAGTAATAAAGTCCTGACACGTTATTTTGTCCACCTACGTGCACATTTTTTTTTTCATTATATCAAATCTTTACGGACGAACGAACGGAAACGGACGAACTATGACGAAACGAATAGGTATAAAATGAGCGAAAAAACGGACACTGAGAGCCATCTTACAGTTGGGGAGAAAGTACAATGATGTGCAATATGGCCCTATTTTTGATAGGATTCTATATGTATATAATTTTTTCTATGAATTATGTGAACTTGTCGGTAAGTATGTAATTATCACAAATACGTAAAGATGGCTCTCTGTGTATTAAAATAAGTTATTAGACAAAGATAACAATTTTTAGAATCTGTCCCATTATTAATAATTTTAAGAAAAAACAGCGAAAGAAAGAGATAAATATATACACGCTTCTATAAAATAGAAATAGAAAGAGAAAATGTTTTTTTGTTTTTTTATTGCAATTTTGTTGTTAATTTCATATCACAAATAAACTTGATTGTGCATTGGCCACCAAACCATAGAGTTCACAGGTACATGAAATACATACAATACACAGTCCTCTTGCGTTTATTCAATATATGAATGTAAAACTCTATAATTATTTACCATTTGTTCTCTGATTTACCACTTCTCTCAAATTTTCGGTCACTCATCAATCTTATAATGTTCCGAACTTACACGAAGTTAGTTCGGAACATAAAAAGCACCCACAGAAATTTGGATACATCTGGTTGTATCGAGGGTGGGCTTAAAAATGTAAATATGGCTTAAGAGTAAAGTACTATAATTAATGAAAATATAAGAAAATATAATTTGAAAAAGTTGTTTAGAAGTGAAAGTTTATTCAAAATACAGAATCACAGCTAACTGCCCCAAAAAATAAATTTAGATTTTTTCTTTTTTTTTCTGTATTATACTGTACATCATAGGACAAGAAATATCTTTTAAGGGCTATTATGTGTCATGTACCGTAAAAATTTATTCTTAGTTGTAAGTTACTAATTATATATTTAATTTTTTGCAAATATGGCTTATACGCTTCAAATTACACAGGCCAACGACTAAAAAACTTTTTTAATACTTTAACCATAATTTTATGGATTTTAGTGTGCTGAATCTGAAAATAACAATAAAATTGCTGTATCACCCACCATTTCCCTACATTTTACATCATAAACCTTTATATTCAAAAAATAGTTCAGAAAATTAATGCAATCAATATAATATCAAATATGCGAAAGCCAGCGATCCAGTATCGTATAATGAATATAATATCTTATAATTCCAATATCTTAGCTCAAAGTTCCCGCATTTATCAGAAGCAAAGTTACAAGAGGGTGTCTTCATTGGCCCTGATATAAGAAAAATGATGTTTGACACTAAGTTTCAATTACATATAACAGTGAAAGAGAAAGACGCTTGGATTGCTTTCAAGGAAGTTGTTAACAAGTTTTTGGGTAACAAAAAAGACCCAGACTATAATATAACCATTGTATCTAATATGCTTGATCGCTTCAAGAATTTGGGATGTTTAAGCTTAAAGGTTCATTTTTAAACAGCCAGCTAGACTACTTTCTGGACAATTTAGGAGCTGTCAGTGAGGAACAAGGAGAACGTTTCCACCAGGATATCAAGATAATGGAAAAACACTATCAGGGACGTTGGAACACCAGGATGATGGGTGATTACTGTTGGTCCTTTCACCGAGAAATTCAGCAAGCGGCACACAGAAAAAAAAACCACATCCGAAGCTTCAAAGAAAAGAGAGAAAGAAAATATAAGCCCATGGACTCTTAAAACCTTCATAAAAGTTAGTATTTTAACACATAAATGTATTTTATGTGTTAAAATAAAGTTCTGTTTGTCTTGTACAAGTTATTTTTTTCCACTCCTATAAAATATTAGCATATTTCATTAAATCTGACATAGCCAAAATGTGACAAAACTGTGGGTGATACAAAATAATGAAATCCAAATTTGGATTTAGCACCCAAAAAAATATAAAAATCACCTATTAACGTTAAAAAAGTTTTTTATGACCTTAATTTTGCAGGCCTGTGTTATTATCGTAGCGTAGGGGCATTAAATGATTTCTGGTCATTGCAAAAATTTGTTTACTATAAGTAGACACTCTAAAGAGTTAGAAAAGCAATTCTAAGGAAAAAGGGCGTAAAGCGACTTACGCCCTTTTTCCACCCAGCTCCTCAAATTCAAACATGCTCTTTTAAACATTTTTACTACACAAGCATATAAAACATTTGTATTAAAAACCGAAAATCCCAATTTTTTTTATTACACCTTGGACCTTATGTGTCAGTGTAATTAGTGGTATGAATCCGGTCCATTTAATTTTCTAATCCAAACTTTCCAAATTTTTTATTGCCTTATATTTTGATAGAATATAGTACCTACATTTAATGTAAAAATAAATTATGTAAGATAAAAGTAAATATAAATCTTTCTTCGGATAATATGGTCACCATTTACTATGATTAAAAGTCAATTTCTTATTCACATCTTCCTATAAAAAAATTTCCAAATATAACTAAATTGAAATGCGTTCGTTATTCAAACGAATGTAAACAAAATATCACAAAAGTTAAAATATAATATTGTTGGTTTGGTTGACATATGTGTCGATGATAACCAATACTGTTTAATGCATAAGCGATAAACGTAGGCAGTATAGTGTGTCGTTACTAGCATCTCTTACTTAAAAATGATTGGAATTTCAAAAATGCAAAGAATTCGCCCTACATACGGTATTGACTATAATTTTACTTAACAAATTTTGCTCTACAAAATTGTACGTTTACCCTATGTTTTCTTTTTATTTTATTTTACAAAAACAGTCGTTACGTAATCTCTGCTATTATGTGTAATTGAAATTAGTTTATTTTGAAAATTTAAATGACATTTAAATGGCTTACTTAAATTACACTGACCCAAACTAAAATTGGCACTTTTGTATTATTTTTGCTCATTTAATTAAATTTTCTTTGTTATGATTTGTTGCTAACTAAACTTTTTGTATTATTGTAATACCTTTGTGTACCTACCGTTGGAAATTAAACGCTTCGGCTATTTACCTTTTTTTCTTTATATTTGTTGTAATTACTTCTGACTTTCTGTAATTGTTGTGGTGAACTGTTTAATTCCCAACAGGAAGTTATTGTTGTATTTAACCGAATGTTTTTTGCTATCAGTTTACCAGTTTTAACTAAAGTTCTTTTTAAAAGTTATTTAATTACTATGCTTTTTCTTTTTTTGTTAACATTTGAATAATTCTCTGATCATTATACCCGTTGTTGACTTATTGTTATGTTGACTTTTTTATTAATTTAAGGTGCTAAATTTTGGTAAATTTTATAGCCTGTGTAACAAGGAATCTTTTCAAAAAATGTTGTTCTGTGTGCGAAACTGAATAAATTTTCATAGGTATGGCGCATCATATTGCATTTTTTCTTTCGCTACAAAATAATTATTTTCTTTCATGTATGTTATTAATTCATACACAAAGATACCATAAAAAGTTGAAATTTCATTTTCTATAAATAGATTTTTGCAAGATTCCCTCTTTGGAATCTTGAAAATGGTTCTTATTATCTTTTTCTGTATTATGAATGCTCGGTTTGATTCCGCGGATCTTTCCCATAATGATATTCCATATTTCAGTGTAGAGTAAACGTATGCATAGTAAAACATAACTAACTGTTCATGATTCACATATTTCTTTAATACTCTAATTTGAAATAAAAATTTATTCAGTTTCTTACCTACAAAATTTACTTGATCTTTAAATTTTAAATTATTGTCTATAATAATACCTAAAAACTTAGTTTGATTCGTTGATTTTAGTATTGTCTGATCTACACAAATTTCCACATTTTCGTTATATGATTGTCTTAATTTAAAATTCACCAGCGCCGATATTTGCGAATTTACAATTAACTGATTCCTATAACACCACTCTTGAAACATTTTTAGCACCTTTGTTACCGATTTTTTTGCATCTTCATAATTAGAGTCGGCTATAAGTGCAGTAACATCATCAGCATAAACATTAGTTTTGCATCTACTACATGTTCTGGTAAATGAGCCCTGACGGCTTGTAGGGGGTATACAGGGCACTCGATCTTGTCGTGTATGCGTCAGTTCCTTAGACTCGTGTCCCAATTTAAGCCTACTAGAATACCTCTCTTTACGCATATTATGTATCAAAAATAACTTTGTTTTAAATTACAACATACATTCATTATAACAGTTAATTCACTTTTTTTTTTTAAATTTACTATGCTTACTGGTTTTAGTATTAAAATAAATCATTTTAAACAGATGTTGTTGGGACCCTACTGTACTCACATTGCGTACGGCATAACATGGTGCTACTGTACCTAATACAATTCCACCGGCATACATAGAAAGGCTTCAACACTAGAAATAGTTCAGTCGGCGAGCAAGTGGAGCAGTGGTTCTCGGGGCGGACAGTAAGTCAATAAAACAGGCGGACCTGGCAGTTCAACCCCCGTCAGCGACGACAATCCATACTTATGGAAATAAGTATGGATTGT
Source organism: Brachynemurus nebulosus (assembly GCA_035578155.1). Lineage (NCBI taxonomy): Eukaryota > Metazoa > Arthropoda > Insecta > Neuroptera > Myrmeleontidae > Brachynemurus > Brachynemurus nebulosus. The sequence goes on from JAPWDM010000001.1 coordinate 108,015,392, forward strand.
CGTCGCTGATGGATTGATAACAGTTATGTTGGAAACAACATAACTGTGTTTTAAGCTGTGTTGTTTCCAACAAATTTCGTTCTAAATCATCGTAAAATTTTATCGAAATTCACCAAAAATTATAAGAGTTATTAAAATTACACCCTTTATACATATATAATGATTTGTTTACATAAAAGAATTGTAATGTTTTTTTTTCTATCCGTGTGACTAATACATACGCATTTCTTTTTTTTCTTTCAATCAGATCACACGTATATACATATATATATATATATATATATATATATATATATATATATATATATATATATATATATATATATATATATATATACAGTGTTAGTTTTTCGAGAGTTGCCATTTTTATTACAGCCAAACTGTTGATTTAATCGAAAAATTGTTCAAATAAAAGTTGTAGATATCGACGGGGACAACGATAGCTATAGTCAGGAGCTTTATAGCTCTTATGGTTTTCGAGCTATGATACAAACTTATAGATTTTTAAATGGCACTTTTTCGATAAAACTGATCTAATGCATTAAGTAACAACATAAATGATCAAAAATATTTTTTTTTACCCAAGTTTATTTTTTTAATTCAGTTAGGCGGTAGAAATATGCATATGTACTTGAGGCTACTTCAACCGATAGTGTTTTTCTTGGTTACATTTCCATTACATCCAAGAAAAGAACCGTTTCTAGTACCATGAAATGGCAACTCTCAAAAAACTCACATGGTATATATATATATATATATATATATATATATATATATATATATATATATATATATATATATATATATATATATATATATATATATATATTTCGGCAAATCGCGAAGTAGGTTTCTTTTTCGGTCTTTGACTGATGTATTTTTAATCAAACCTAGATGTACCTAACTTTTTAGTCAAACATCGAAAGTAAAATAATCTGTTTCGGGGTTTTCCTAGTCTATCCTAAAAGCGACTAAGGCACATTGGGTCAAACGTCGATTTGTACTGCACTTGTTGCATGTTTAAACAAATTTTTGCATGAAAATCTAACTCTTTGCGGTATTCTAATAAATTTATTTGTCATTCCGTATTTGTGTATTGAACGTGCGGTAGTGTAAGCTTAAAGATGAGTGAATCAAACTATGTTGTGGCTAAAAATGTCGATAAAGGAGCTTTAGAAACTAAAGTTATGCAGAAAATATTTAATCTTAATAAGGATAAGTGTTAATTTCATATTGGAAATAAACGAAAATTTGAGCAGAAAAATTGAAAATATGTGAAGTCGAATCTGCTAAAGTATCTACTAAGAAGACATCTTAGAGAAGACGCTACGACATTGTGCGAAGACCAAAAAAATTGATTAAGTCATTATTAATTTTGATGAAACCCTAAGCTAAAGGATACCTTATCCAATAAAATAATTTTTCATTTTTTCGTTCATTATATGCCTATTGTCATGATACAAAATAACAGTACCAATTTTATTTCTTGTTGTGATTATTTGTCAATTCATTCCTAAAATATAGAAACAAGAAACACTAAAATTAGAAATATTATTTTATTATATCAAATAATTAAATAATTTAAGTGTGACTGGCCAAACCCCGATTTCATCAAACTGAGTTTCGGCGTTTGAAAATTAGTCTCTCCTAGGATTAACCAAAAACTCGTTTGTCAAAGGTAGAAAAGCGCTATTCGTTTGGACTTTGACTAAGACGTTATGTCAGTCCTGACGTTTGACTAGGCAAACCTAGGAGTGCCGGCGCTTCGGTGTTTAACTATAACATATATAATATATCTATATATATATATATATATATATATATATATATATATATATATATATACATATATATATACATATATATACATATATATATATATAAATATATATATATATACATATATATATATATATACATATATATATATATATATATATATATATATATATATATATATATATATATATATATATATATATATATATATATATATATATATATATATATATATATATATATCAGACAGTTTTTTCTTCAGAATCGTGTTCTACGGGTCCGAAAACGGATAGCGCTCCTACTCTCGGCACGTTCCGTTCGCATAGTATAGGCTGTATACCTAAGTGTAAATTTTCAGTTGAAAAATTCGATTAAAAAGAAAAAGATTCTGGTTTGGAAAGGTTGTCATTCTGACAGGAACTACAATGAAAACAATTTTAAAAAATCTAAAAATGACGGCTGTTTTTAAAAAAAAATTATCTTTGATGTTTTTTTAATTTTTTTTTAAGAATAGTAGAAATTAAAATTTTGTAACATTCATAGTTATTGCCATAAAGTAACATATACTGAAGGTATAAAAAAATTCGTCCCAAATTTGAAATTGATTGGATAAATTAATATAACTTGTGATATCATGTTGACCAACTTGAAAAATGTAGTTTCAAGAAAAATGCATTTAAAGTTTTGAAGTATAATTAGTGTCCGATCGAAGCTTCGGCTTCGACTTCGGCCACCGACTGAAGCCGAAGGTGGCATTCTATCACACATTGCTCTACCTAAATTTTAATACATAATTTTTTTGTACGAAATAATTTGAAAAGGAAACAATAAAAAAATAATAATTAAGACTAGCAATATTGCTCTATTCTCTATTGCGATTCTATTTCAAATTTATAAACATCAACCAACTTTTATTGGGAAAACCAAAGTAGGTCTCGTACATATTAACACTAATTAATTTACAAAAAAAAAAATGTCATCAAATCTGAACATCTTAGCGCCCATTGTATTGTACGGAATAATTTAAAACGGAAATAATGAAATATGGAATACCATAAAGTAACGCTCAAATCTATTAAATTTAATAAAATAATATTTATAACTAGTACATAATATTGCTATGTTAATCCTTTTATCAAATTTGTAAACAACCGATATTTTTATTGTTAAAAATGGGAAAACCGAGCTAGGTAACATACCTAATTAGGAAAGTTACTAAAAGGAAGACCGGCGAATATGGTAAAAGGGAAAATTGTAACATAAATATGGGTTTAATTAATTTATTTATTAACCCACGTACTATTGACAGAAGAAATAATATTAAAATAAATAGTCCAGTGCAATTAGTCATTATTAAGGGAAAATGACGCAATCCATTTATAATGAATGGATTTCAATGATTTTTTTTTTGGGTTTTCTAATGGCATAAAGTAAAAAGTTTACCCATTTAAAATTACCGTATTTTTGGAAATTCGTAAATTTTCGGAAAAAATAAAAAAATTATAGATATCAATAAAAAATGCAATTTTCGAAATTTTTAGAATTTTCTTTTACGAAAATAATGATTCTTATATTTCGTTAAAAGGGCAATTATCTATACATACTCGTATAATAAAACTGTAACGAGACCGTTTCTGTATAAATATTTTTTTGAAAATTGTACTGGTAGGGTAGGGCGGGGCTAGTTGTGCAACTTTTCAGTTAATCGGTCATAGCTCCTCAACCGTAAATCCAAATTTATTGTTATGCATACTGATGTCTAGGTAATTTCTTCCTTTTCTAAATCCCCATAGTAATATTTTTCTAACAATTCACATTTAAGAGATACAGCTGTTTAAGTGAAGAAAGTCGGACATGCTCAACGTACCCCATAGGTGAGGTAAGTTGAGCAAGGGTAGGGGATAAATTGAGCAGTTATAAAATGTAGCCAAACCATGCCTTAGATGTTTATGAGACATAAAAAAAAAAATGATTATTTGACAGTCAGTCTTTTATTTATAATGCTTTAGTGACATAATAATGAAACAAAAAGTAATTTCCTTTGGATATTAAATACAGAAAATAAAATTAACAAAAAATCAACTTCAACTTAGTATTTAAACTACAATCTTAAACTTAATATTTGGAATATACTCAATTTTTCTACTTAATATCAGACTTTAACGTTTAAGTAATAAATCAAAAAGAATTTAAATTAAAAGAGAAACATTAAGTAGATATTAAGAACTTCAACATAATTGTCACTGTTACAATTAATGCAAACGAAAGTTCTATTGCTCAACTTACCCCACTCACACAATTTGATACAAAAGTGAGGTTATGAAAAAAACTGTTTGAATTAGAACCAAATTCTTTCTAGATATCAAGATGTACTAATTTCATAAAAGTTTAACACTTATTTGATTTAACATAGATAATAATTGCCTCGTATAGAAGAAATATTCATAGACAAAAATTTTTTACTTTTTATACGCAAAATAAATAAAGTGTGCGCATACGTCACTCGATCGACAGGTTGCAACTAGCAGTCGCGTAATGAGTTTCCCTCTCCTGCCCGTTTCTATCCGCCATTTAATGTATTAGCGTACGATATATAGTTTCTGAGATATTTCGATTGCCCAACTTACACCTATGCTCAACAAGCCCCGCTCTACCCTACTGTAAATAATTATCGATGTAGATATCAAAACATCGATTTTTAAAATTTTTGTCTGTCAGTCTCTCTGCCTGTCTGTCTGTTCACGCATCATGCAAAAACTACTGAACGGATTTTGATGAAATTTGGTTTGGTGATAACTTATTACCTGGGTCAACATCTAAGATACTTTCTACTCCGGGAAAATATCTTATTCCCACGGGAAAATATAGAAACCATTTTTAACATGTGCACACATTACGGGAAATTATTGAACGGATCTTAATGAAATTTAGTTCGGTGATAACTTATTACTTGAGTCAACATTTAAGGTACTTTTTATTTCGGGAAAATATCTTATTCCCACGGGAAAATGAAAAACCATTTTTAACATGTGCACACATTACGGAAAATTATTGAACGGATTTTGATGAAATTTGGTTTGGTGATAACTTATTACTTGAGTCGACATTTAAGATAGTTCTTACTCCGGGAAAATATCTTAATTCCACAGGAATAATAAAAAAACCCATTTTGGGCATGTGCATGCATTATGCAAAAATTGTTCTGTGCAAGTTCTGTATAATTATTACATTTATATAGTTCTCATTGAGTTGATAACAATGCGTCACGCGAACGACGTCGTTGTTCCAGCTAGATTAAACTAATTTTCTTCTAATGATAATTACACTTCTAATAAGGATAAAATCGTACAGTAAATAATTTAAAATACGATAATGGATGGCTGGATCGAGAATGGATAGATGTTATATGCATATACACTATATTTTTGATGTTATATGCGGGAGAAGTACTAACTTGGCGCACACATTTCTGTACGCAAAATAGCTGTTTGCCCACTGTACTCTTCTCGCATACTTTTTTGCGGTTGGAAAGTAACTTTCCACACGCAAATTGACAATAAAACATGGAAAATTTAATCAAAACACGCAAAGCCGCCTCTTAATTATTCATTTAATAAATGTTTCATAATAATTTCTATAGAAACCACCAACAAAATAATTTAAACGATAATTAATTCAGAAAAAAATGACGAACACTTAAAAATATTATTTTAAAAAGTAATAAAAATGTCAAAAATTGTGATAATAATAGAAAAAAGTATGTGAAATTCGTAATAAAAAATAGTATGTACAACTCGTGCGGCATTGTCGATTGCCCCACTCAAGCGAATGAGCGCACGAACGTAGTGAGTGCGCTCAACTTCGCTTTCGTGGGCAATCGACAATTTCCCGCACTTATTGCACAATATACTATATATACACTAGCGGAAATAATTAAAGGATCAAAAAAAAATTCCAAAGAGCATTACCCCATAAGAGTATATGAAAAGTGACTAATCTTCATATATGACCCATTTTGATAAAAAATGACTACTTTAGACTAGAAACGGTAATATACCAAAAATCAGGTCGATTGGCCGCACCGGTGGTAAAATACCGGGGGGAAAAGTTTTTTCGACTTTCCTTGTTTTTTTACACAGGAATGGGGGGATTGCTGTCCGGCTGGAGTATATGGAAGTATATCATACACTTGTAAATATATGCTTCTGTTGAGATTTTTCTTTCATTCGAAGATTAAGAAATATGACCTTGAAATATTAGAATTGAAAATACAGGGTCTTACAGTTGGAGAAACATTTTGAGACTATTTTTTTGAAAAGCTCATAGTTTTTTACCCCCTTTTAGATACCTACCTTAAAAAACAAAATTTCCAGGCTATATAAAAAAAATCATGAATGACTAATTTTGTCACTTCTAAAGATCAAACGAGTTATTTATTGCAGACAGATAAGATACATTGTACATAGATAACTGAGAGAAAGGGTCTTGTGGGTGATGGTTATTGCTTTAAACCAAATGTCCGCTACAAAAAAAAGACTTGAGTAGATTAATTCATTCATAGTTATTTCTACTAATGTAAGATACTTTGAATTATTTTACAATGTTATGTGCTGATTTGCTCCCAATAAAATATAATAAACCTACATCGTCTTCTAGTTCTTTTTTATTAAAAGCTATTTTTCATATATTATACCAATGTAGAGTCTATGAAGTTTATTGTTCTAAGACAACAACTCAAGAATCGTACCTAATAAAGAATCAAGCAAAAATCAATTTATTACGTTTATTTAAGTTTATTAAGATTTAACAATTTATTAAGAGTAAAAAAATGATCCATTAATTTTTTCAAAAATTCAATCGAATGAAACAAAAAACGGCTGGATGGATTCAATTGAAACTCGGGGGGGGGGGGGGGGATTTGTGGCTATATTGAACTGTGAAAGGCACACTTAACATCAATGTTTTTCTTGAAATTTTTAATTCAGCGCTTGATTTTCCAAAAAGCCACCAAAAGCTCGTTTTTTCTTGATTTTTCAAATTCATGTAGAGTATGCAAAAAAAATTTTTCCGAAAAAACAATGGCTAATCCTTGTAGAGAATTTATTCGAGTTTCTAAAATCCATCTTCAATTTTCTGTGTGATCATTGGTTGCTGAGATATCTATGGTCAAAGACGAAATGATCCTGTTCCATTCAAAGCTCGATATCTCAGCGAGAAGTGGTCGTATAAAGGACTAAAAAAAAGGAAATTAAAGCTGAATGAACAGGTTATTCGGTTCATATGGTGGTTAAGTCGGAAAATTTTTTTCCAAGTCCGTGGACCAGTACATAGAACAGCAGTACTTGCTGTTAACTTCTTAGAGAAGCTATAAGGGTCGTTTAAACGGACTCTCGATGGTCCGGCTTTTTCGTAAATCCGTCCTACCGGCCGCCCATTTAGGCCGGATTATCGAGGTCTTACTGTACATACAATACCTAGCTTTCAAGGACATTTGCTATCCCTTTGTATACTTTATATAGAATTTAAATAATTCTCAAAAGAAAAGAAAAATACCCCTGTCGCAGCATCTGCATAACATAGCGAATTTCCAAATCTTGGGCACTGGCGGATCTCATCTAAGACCTGTACCTATTTAAAATAGTTTAGCTTTCTAAGAGTAAAAGAATTTTTAAAATCGGTTGGGTAATTAGTTTTGGTATTTTTGGGGACCCAAGAACCCGAACGAATTTTGTGCAGCATAGTTGTATCCATCTAAAATAATTTAGTTCTCTAGCAGTGAGAAATTTTTTAGCATCTTTTCGATAGCTTATTACTGGCGTTTTCGGATCTGCAAGATCCCGGTGGACCTCATTAAAAAATCAGCTCGACCGTATATTCTAGGCGGACTTTATGTAAAATATATATATATATATATATATATATATATATATATATATATATATATATATATATATATATACATATATATATATATATATGTATATATATATATACATATATATATATATATATATATATATATATATATATATATATATATATATATATATATATATATATATATATATATATATATATATATATATATTCAAAACCCGTTGTGTAGCATTCTACGCCGCATTTGCATCCGCAGGACAGTTGTGGATCTCAGATAACACAACCTGTACCTATCTAAAATAGTTTACCTCCGTAATAGTAAAAAGGTTTCAAAATCGGTCAGTTATTTTATTTTTGACACTTTTAGGTCCTACTGACACTTCAGACCTTACATAACGTAATCTATATGTATCTAAAATAGCTTAGCTCCCCAACAGTGAAAAAATTTTCAAAATCGGTCGGCTAGTTTATTTTTGACGCTTTTGGATCCGATGGACCCTGGCAGACTTTACATAACGTAATCTATATTTATCTAAAATAGTTTAGCTCTGTAACAGTGAAAAAATTTTCAAAATCGGTCGGTTAGTTTATTTTTACCACTTTTGGGCCCCATGGACCCTGGCGGACCCTAAATAACGTAATGTATGTCCATCTAAAATAGTTAGTTCCCCAACTGTGAAAAAATTTTCAAAATCGGTCGGCTAGTTTATTTTTGACACTTTTGGATCCCATGGACCCTGGCAGACCTTACATAACGTAATCTATATTTATCTAAAATAGTTTAGCTCTGTAACAGTGAAAAAATTTTCAAAATCGGTCAGTTAGTTTATTTTTGACACTTCTGGATCCTATGGACCCTGGCAGACCTTACATAACGTAATCTATACTTATCTAAAATAGTTTAGCTCTGTAATAGTGAAAAAATTTTCAAAATCGGTCAGTTAGTTTATTTTTGACACTTTTGGGTTCTATGGACCTTGGTGGACCTTACATAACGTAATTTATATTTATCTAAAATAGTTTAGCTCTGTAACAGTGAAAAAATTTTCAAAATCGGTCAGTTAGTTTATTTTTGACACTTCTGGATCCTATGGACCCTGGCAGACCTTACATAACGGAATCTATATTTATCTAAAACAGTTTAGCTCTGTAACAGCGAAAAAATTTTCAAAATCGATCAGGCAGTTTATTTTTGACACTTTTGGGTCCTATGGACCCAGGCGGACCTTACATAACGTAATCGATATTTATCTAAAATAGTTTAGCTCTGTAACAGTGAAAAAATTTTCAAAATCGGTCAGTTAGTTTATTTTTGACACTTTTGGGTCCTGTGGACCCTGACGGACCTTACATAATGTATTCTAAATCTATCTAAAATAGTTTAGCTCTGTAACAGCGAAGAAATTTTTAAAATTGGTCGTTTAGTTTATTTTTTACAATTATGGGATCAGTAAATCCTGGCGAAACTCATACAAGTCTAGTACTCTAACAGTAAGAAAAGGGTTCTAAGGATCTCATATAACTTATGGCAGTCCGTAAGCTTCTTGCGGACATCATTTAATTAATTAATTCAAATACTTTAACTTACTAACTGTGAAAAATTTTTTAAAATCGATTGGTTAATTAATTTCTGGCCTTTTTAGGTCCCGAAAACCTTGACCTCACATAAAATACCTTAAATCCATTTGAAATGGTTTAATTTTTTAACATTATTAATTATTAGTGGAAAAATTTTCAAAATCGATTCAAAATATTTTTCCGTACATACATATGTACATTGTACATATTTTGTTTTGTTTTATATTTAATAATATTTATATCATAACATAATCTTCAATTTCTTGTTTACTTAAAAATTCAATAAAAAAAAAAAAAATTCTTCATTACATTAGCTTAGAAAATCTGTTTAATTTACATTTTTTAACATGGAATAGAACCATGCTAATTATAATGCAATAAATGAGAAACAAAACTCTATACATGTATGTGTGTTATATCTCATATATGTGAATAGTTTTCACTTGTTCTCACAAAATTCTTTAATAAAAAAGTGAAATATTTTTATACTTATTAAAAACTGAGATATAAATATAAATTACTTATTAGACTAACAAAGAAAAAATAAAAGTGAAAATTTACATTTTCTCGAAAAATACTTAAAATAGAAAGAAAATTATAAGAATATTTTCTTCATAATTTTTTTTTTCCTTTTCAACGATGTAAAAATCGAACTGCCTTATGATAGGATCGAATGATAAAAAATGGCCAGAAAACCTACTTCTGGGCATCCGACGTGTCTGGCTAACGAACTTAGCCAAGCCAATTCAGAATCCAGTCCGCACACAAAATTTCATAAGCGTTAGACGTTTCGTTCGAGAGTTATCGCGCGGATACATATATATATATATATATATATATATATATATATATATATATATATATATATATATATATATATAAATTTTAGTGAATATCATTTTCGTATTCTAGGGACCTCAAAACATATTTCTGATATGGTCCCGGGCTTAGGTCGCACCATGACACCTGGCGTAAAAGCTGAATTTCCAGTTTTGGAAATTCGCTAATATAGCTGCAAAAAGAATATATGATACTAAAAGTAACGTCATCTTCATTAAACTACTCTTAAAAAAAAAAAAAGAAAAAAAAGCGGAAGATTTCAAGAGGTAAACTTTTTTACTCTTGAGCATAAGAAATTCAAAAAATCCAAAACCATTCAAATCCATCCATTATAACTGGATTCCGAGGTAAAAACCTAACTGCACTGGACTAAAAAACTATCATAATTTTTAGAGAACTCAGTTTTATATCCGGCGTATAACGCGCACTTCCAAATTTGGAAAATATTTTTGGTGTTCAAGGTGTGCGTTATACGCCGGAAAATACGCTATATAACAATTTAAAATATCGTTTCAAAATAACTATAACTCTATAAAATTTGTTGAAATTCCTAACTAAGCGGTTCCCCATAGAGAAAAAGGATGACCGTAACTTTGTTTACGGTTGAGTTTATAACATAAAAAATTAGCCAAGTGCGTGTTATATACGTATTAAGTCAGAATTTCGTAATTAGTAGCTAAAATTTTTGACAATTTTCGAAATAAAATATTTTTTGCTTTTATTTAATGTTAAAATTACCCTTTAATTTGTAAGTATGTAATATAACTATATGAACGTTTAACTTATTTACAGTAAGTATTCAAAATTAACTGCACCTTTGGCTTCGGCTTCGGCTTCGGCGGAAGATTTTGTCGATGGCCGAACATCGGCTTCGGCTTCGGCCGCCAAATTGACCTTCGGTAGGAAACTAAGTATAATGCCTGTTATCAGAACCTGTCGTATTAAAATAACAGACTATAACTTTGTAAATTTTTAAATTTCCTTTTGAGGTCACGTTTTTAAAGGTCTATACCTACTTTCAGAAAGTGAAACAAAGAAAGTATCAAGTTTTAAAACAAACGCCGTGAGCAGCGGAGCCCCATCACGGAAGTCGAATTTTTCCTTTCATCTTCGGTATTGAGTGTCTACAAGCGAAATGTAATTGAAAGTCCACAAGCGATTTGTCATTTTGGTGGTTTCAAAACTGATGATGAATGTCCGGTTGATCGGGGCTTTAAAAAAAGGTTATAAGTTTTTAAGGGCTGAATCTCAGTAAATTTCAATTTTGTGCCGATAGCAGTTAACAGGGAAAAAGCCAACCCAATTCGTACTAGGGCATTTCTACCCATGCTTATCCGCCAATTGCCTTTGTGTTTTATTTTTAAATATTAAAAAAGGAACTTAAATAGTAAACTGGAAAGCTTTTATGAAGATATTTTTTCTTTCCAAAAAAATCCAAAATTTCTATTTTATAAATCATAAAAATCCAAAATTCCTAATTTATAAATAATCAGTGACATTAATAACATTTTTAAATTACTTAATATGTATACATTTCATTTGTTATAAAAGCAAATTCACTTTTTTTTAAATTTTTTAAAATTACTATTCGCCTACTTGTATTTAGAATAAAAATAATGCATTTAAAACACATTTAACAATAGCATTCAATTCCAATGTAAAAATGGGAGAAGTGGGGGGAAAAGTAATGTGGACTCCCTAAAAGGTACTAGCTGGATACTAACTGAATACACGTACAAAATTTCAGCCCTCTAGGTTTCCTTAGAGAGTCTCTAGACGTGTTACAAAACAAGCAAAAAAATTAAGGAAATATTGGCGTAAAAATCGTGGGGGTAAGGGTTAAAAGTTGAAACCTCCAAAAAACAGTGTCTGGCTATTAGCTTAACCTGTACACAAAATTTCAGCCCTCTAGGTTTATTTGGGGAGATTTTGACCCGAACGAAACTGTTAAAAAAAAACAACAAAAATCATGTTCTTTTGAGTATAAAAATGGGGGGGGTAGGGGTTAAAAGTCGAGACCCCCAAAAGGCACCCCCTTGGTACTAACTCAATCCGCATACAAAATTTCAGCCCTCTAGGCTTATTTGGGTGACCTTTGCGAGTGGTACAAACTTCGAAAACGTCGAAAATGCATGATATTGTAGCTTAAAAATGAGGGGGGTGGGGGTAAAATATTAAAACCTCCAAAGAGCACAACCTGGGTACGAACTTTATCAACACACCAAATTTCAACCCTCTACGTTACTTCTGGGGGGCTGGGGGCGTGTTAGATCCAGCGAAAATCGTTTTTCCCCCCTCTACTCCCACCACATCATCCTAGGAAGCTGAATTTTGGATATGTTGTAGATAATTGACCGAAACATTATTTCCAACCAGCTTGGAAAAGTTTTATTGCTTTTCCGCCCCCAACTACCCCCTTAAAGGTTGGATCGGATCCAAAATTTGACCCCACTTTGATAGTATTGTTGTGCATCAGAATGAGTCCCATTTACCAAATTTGAGCTCTTAACTTCCATAGGGGGGCCCTACACATATTAAAAGGTAGCGGGAATATATATATATATATATATATATATATATATATATATATATATATATATAAAAAAAATGTCATATACATATATATATATATATATATATATATATATATATATGTATATGACATTTTTTTTCTACATATTCGTGTTCTACGGGTCCGAAAACGGATAGCGCCCCTACTCTCGCCTCTCGCCGTTCTTGTCGTATAGACTGTATAAGTCTAGTTTTTTCAAGGAAAAATTCGACTAAAAATTCTAGGCTAAAATGTCTAAACTGTCTTAAATAAATAACGGAAACAAAAAAGGCCGCCATTGTTTCTCGGATAGATATTCTTGAATATATTTGAATATGTGTAATAGTGTCGTGTGGTGTTACCCCGTAATATTAAGCATCGTATTGTTTCGTTTGTATACATCCATATACGTTGGTAGTAACCAGAAATGACAATTCTATTTATTAGACGTATACGTTGCGATAATAAATTATCTGGTTAATGAATTTTGTAATGCAGGTACCTAATATAATAAAGTATATTTTTCTTCAATACGTAATAATCTAATCAAAAATAATTCTACTTACCATAGAATTTACTCTGTTTATATTTATAGTTAGTTTTTTTTTTTTTTTATATTTTAATTGCTAATTTTATTGTTGAAATATTTTTACGAATGTGTGTTTCACCGTCAGTAAGAAAATATTATGTAACCAAATGTACAATCTTATTTTTGAAAAAAGATTTCATAGCACGTGGCGCCACAAATTTTGTAATTAGATTACCAAGTTTTTTGTCATTTTAACATACTTATTATTTTCCTATAATTATAATAACAGTGCAGCATTTTGTCATATGTTGGTGATTGTTCTTGTTTCCAAGTCTGCTAAAGTAGCAGACACGAACAATTTACATCACTTTTAGGAGGTGAACAATTTTTATCCTTTAAAGTCAAAATATTTATTCGCGTTTCACGTTTTAGAGCTTCCGAGACAACTTTAGTTTTTTGTCTGTCTATTTATCTATATATCTATAAAGTATTACAGAATGTATATCTATAAAGTATTAAATATCATGATAAAATCGTAATAATTTAAAAATTGTAGATCACTTCCTCATCTGGTGTCATATCAAAATTGCGTCTAGTAAACATATCCCACTAACTAAATACCGTAATCTGCAAAAATAAAGCGCAAAAATCCACTTTCCCAATATAATATGACTTAGTAGTCCTAAATTTAAAACAGTTTTATGAATTCTAGTAAAATTATTCTTTGAAATCTGTTTAATCAGAAAATCACAATTAACATCAAAATATTACCATAGATATTAGTTTTCAATAGACAAATTTAATTTAAACACATCTTAAAAACGCCGTGAGCAGCGGGGCCCCATCACGGTAGTCGAATTTTCCCCTTCATCTTCGGTATTGAATGTTTACAAGCGAAATGTGATTGAAAGTCTACAACCGAATTGTAATTTTGTTGGTTTCAAAACTGGTCATGAGTGTTCGGCTGATCGAGGCTTTAAAAAAAGGTTTTAAGTATTTAAGGGCTGTATCTCAGTAAATTTCAATTTTGTGCCGAAAACAGGTAGCAGAACAAAAACCAACACAATTCGTACGAGGGCATTCCTGCCCATGTTTATCCGCTAATTGCCTTTATGTTTTAGTTTTAAATATTAAAAAAGGACCTTAAATAGTAAACTGGAAGGCCTTTATAAAGATATTTTTTCTTTCAAAAAAAAAAATAAAAAATAAAAAAAATAAAAAATAAAAAATTATTTCTTCGGTATTGAGTGTCTACAAGCGAAATATAATTGAAAGTCCACAAGCGATTTGTAATTTTGGTGGTTTCAAAACTGATAATGAGTGTCCGGTTGATCGGGGCTTTATAAAAAGATTTTAAGTTTTTAAGGGCTGAATCTCAGTAAATTTCAATTTTGTGCCGATAGAAGTTAACAGGGAAAAAGCCAACACAATTCGTACGAGGGCATTTCTATCCATGCTTATCCGCCAATTGCCTTTGTGTTTTACTTTTAAATATTAAAAAAGGAACTTAAATAGTAAACTGGAAGGCTTTTATGAAGATATTTTTTCTTTCCAAAAAAATCCAAAATTTCTATTTTATAAATAATAAAAATCCAAAATTCCTAAATAATAATTAAATAAATAAATAAACAGTGACTTTAATAACATTTGCAAATTACTTAATATGTATGTACTTCATTTGTTAAAAAATTGTATTCACTTTTTTTTAAATTTTTTAAAATTACTATTCGCCTACTTGTATTTAGAATAAACATAATGCTTTTAAAACACATTTAACAATAGCATTCAATTCCGATGTAAAAATGGGAGAAGTGGGGGGAAAAGTGATGCGGACTCCCTACAAGGTACTAGCTGGATACTAACTGAATACATGTACAAAATTTCAGCTCTCTAGGTTTCCTTATGGAGTCTCTAGACGTGTTAGAAAACAAGCAAAAAAATTAAGGAAATATTGGCGTCAAAATCGTGGGGGTAAGGGTTAAAAGTTGAAACCTCCAAAAAACAGTGTCTGGCTATTAGCTTAACCTGTACACCAAATTTCAGCCCTCTAGGTTTATTTGGGGAGATTTTGACCCGAACAAAACTGTTAAAAAACAAGAAAAATCATGTTCTTTTGGGTATAAAAATGGTGGGGGTAGGGGTTAAAAGTCGAGACCCCCAAAAGGCACCCCCTTGATACTAACTCAATCCGAATACAAAATTTCAGCCCTCTAGGTTTATTCGGGTGACCTGTGCGAGTGGTACAAACTTCGAAAACGTCGAAAATGCATGAAATTGTAGCTTAAAAATGAGGAGGGTGGGGGTAAAATATTAAAACCTCCAAAAAGCACAACCTAGGTACGAACTTTATCAACACACCAAATTTCAACCCTCTACGTTAATTCTGGCGGGCTGGGGGCCTGTTAGATCCAGCGAAAATCGTTTTTCCCCCCCTCTACTCCCACCATATCATCCTAGGAAGCTGAATTTTGGATATGTTGTAGATAATTGACCGAAACATTATTTAAAACCGGTTTGAAAAAGTTTTATTGCTTTTCAGCCCCCCACGACCCCCTTAAAGGTCGGGTCCGAAAAAAAATTTGCCCAAAATTTGACCCCACTTTGATAGTATTGTTGTGCATCGGAATAAGCCCCACTTACCAAATTTCATCTCTTAACTTCCATAGGGGGGCCCTACACATATTAAAAGGTTGCGGGAAAATATATATATATATATATATATATCAGACATCTTTTTTTTTTACATAATCGTGTTCTACGGGTCCGAAAACGGATAGCGCCCCTGGTCTCGCCTCTCGCAGCTCTTATCGTATAGACTGTATAAGTCTAATTTTTCGGAGAAAATTCGACTAAAAAAAAAAAACACATCTATTTAACATTGAAGCTTTAATAATAATGAACAATTATTACCTAAATGCACCAGAAGGAGGGTTATAATATGTTTGGGTTTTATAATATGTTTTATTTTAATGTCGAGCCACGACTTTCACCCAAATTCCATCAAAATAATTATAATTGTAAAATAATCAAATAATCATTAAGAAAATCCCCTAGGATAGAAAGTCAATAAAGAAACCATATAAATAGACCACGTTTTGACCCAATAAATGTATTATCAAATTATTAAAATAATTATACAAGAATTATTCGTATTATCAAAAACTATACACGTATTAAGTACTATGTAATTTTAATTGTTATAATAAATATTTAAATTCATTTCTTGTGTTGTTTCTTGTAAAAAGTGTTATTAACTTCGACAATAAAAAGTCTATTTAAAGTGTTAGTATTTTCGACGATAAAAAGTCTATTGAAAGTATTAATAACTTCGACGATAAAAAGTCTTTTAAATACACTCGACAATTACAAGTCGGTGTTAAACATCGCCAAACGCGATCATCGTTGTTCAAGTCAAGCGAAACCGTCAACGTAAATCAAGATTTTACGCAGTTTTGTCTTCAACGAAAACTGCCCTGGTGACAGCGACGCCTTCCTATCCAATTGTGCCGTAGGACTCAGGATATTTGGTTTTACGTATGGTACATAATATGTATGTATTAGTGATGAGCAAAATTAGTCTTGGTCTTGCAGTCTTGTCTTGGTCTTGCATTTTTTGCAAGACCAAGACCAAGACCAAGACTATAAGTATGGCTGCAAGACCAATACCAAGACTCAAGTGAGCAAGACCAAGACTATAGCAAGAAAAAAGCAAGACTCTTGCTAAATTATTTAAATAGTTTAAAAGTATAATTAATACCGTAAAGAGAGAAAATTCTGATTTTTGAAGGAAAAAATTCGCTAATAAAAAAATGCAAGAAAGTGCAAGATTTTTAGCAATACCAAGACCAAGACCAATACCAAGACTGCATTTTGCAAGACCAAGACCAAGACTCAAACTGCTCTAGCAAGACCAAGACCAAGAGTCTTAATGCAAGAACAAGACCAAGACCAAGACTGCCAAGTCTTGGTCTTGGTCTTGCATTTGCTCATCACTAGTATGTATGTAACTATGTCTATTTCTGGGCGCAGCCTGCAGCCTCAACGGCATGATGGGTTTTGATAAAAAAAGGTGTCGTTCGTCTTAATCTCAGGAGTGCTATGGCGCTATGGGCTATATGAAATGTTAAAACTCATCCTCTAAACAGGGGATGAAACATTTATATAAAAAACTCTTAGGTCTAGAAACGTGAAATTTTGGACAAGGCTATCTTATGTAACGTAGGCGAGCACCAGGAAAGAAATTTTGGAAATTCATCCCTTAAGGATATAAAATAAGGGATAAAAATTTATATAGCAAACCATTGACTCCAGAAACGTGAAATTTAGCACAGATATTTTTTAGTAACGTAGATCGTAGTGTCCTGTAGTAACGAGGGAGAATTTTTGTAAAAATCTATCCACTAAGGGCGTAAAATAGGAAATAAAAATTTATATAGAAAACCGCTATGTTTAGAAACGTGAAATTTTGCACACGGATTCTTTTAGTAACCAAGAGGCGGATTTTTGGAAACTCGTACCCTAAGGTGGTAAAATAGTAGACGAAAATGTATATAAAAAACTGTTGAGTTTAAAAATGTTAAATTTTACACAGGAGTTTCTTATATAACGTACGTGAGCACCCCCAAAGCAGAACATTTTCAACCTCTCTGTGACGGCATGTGTAAAACTCAAAAAATTTCTGCAAGCTTACTGTAAATGAAACGTAAACTTCGACATTTAATATATAATCGCAATACAATACAATTATTGTTTAATATTAAATTTAGTGCAAATCTGGTATTAAATTATAATTCTTAGTATATTAGAAACACTGAGTCAACAAGACCTTGTTATAAAACTGCATTTGTTTACATTATTTTGCGGTAAAAAATAATCTTAGGATGGGCTATAAAGGGTTAGTAGGCAATTACTCAATAATACAGATTTTACAAACTTATAATAAATCATTTTAATTCATATGAAATAACTTCTTATGAAATAGCAAGCACTTACAAATTACTTATATTTTAAAAAAAAAATATAATACATATACTTCTATGCCGAAAAATAGGCCATTAACCTACCTAGCCATTCAAAATCCTATCAATTTGGAATTTATTTGTAATAAATATACATTGTTTATGTAACCAGTAGGTTTAACTGCCACACAAATTGTACAAAAATCTAAACATAATAAAAATTAAATAACAAATTGTGACTTCCTCAAGACTAAAAAATCTAGTGAAAGTGAAATGCACCTCAAAGCTTAACTTAATTTCGATTTTCAAAAAAATTTAATAATTGATTTTTACCAGTATTTGATTTATAAACAATGAAAAAGTTTATGTACGTATTTCAAACAAAAATAGATACTAAAACAATAATGAACTGAAAATATCGAAAAATAATTATATTATTAGAATACAGGAATACAAATTGAAAATAAGAAAATACATTTTTATTCATTTATTTATAAATTCAAAATAATACAACATAGTGTTAATATAATATATTGGTCTTTGGCTTGACTGAACTAGTGATTATCTTAAACATGGTAAAGAACCTCCCAAGTCTTCCTGGACTCTGTTGATAACTTTTGAAGTTACACTTCCAGACATTAATCTATCCTTTGATATGGATTTGAAATAGTTATGATAATTTGATCCATATTTCTGGTAAAGTGCCTGCTTTAGAAATTTTTTGTTGCCTTTGTACCCACCAGGAGGACCATTTATTAATATGAAAGTTAACATATCGGTTGTGCCAACTTCTTCTGGGAACAAATCATTGGCTGTAAGACGCTTTTTCATTACTGAAGTGATAATGGATTCCCAGCTTTCGCAGATAGTCTCAGAGACTGAGATTGTCACCAAAAATTCCAACAGTTTAACCCCAGAACGAATTTTGTTTTAGTTCAATCACACAGAATGGGGTATTTGACAGTAGTTGAAAAAATATCTATTTTGATTTTTAAATAATTGCTCGAGTCATAATAATTCTGAATATTGCTTATTTACAAGTTATTTCATTCAAAAATATAAAAATTTTAATTAAATAAAATTACAAAATTTACGTTAAAAATGACGTAATTAAAAACATCAAGCAAAAGCAGCTTACGTCACAAGCTCGTTCGAATATGTAGGTATTATATTGTAGTTAGAAAAAAATTGTTTACTTTGTTGGTAACTATGAAATAAATTTTTCATTATTAATTTTCATTACTAGACCTACTACTACTACTCAGTGTTTTAGAGCCAATGACGTCATACGATTTGACGTCACAGAAATCATCGTTTTGGCGATCTTTTTAAAAACTGAAATTTTATCGGTGATTTTTATTAAAAATATAGTACAAAATAATTTAAAAATGTGTATTATAAGTTTAGTAAGAAGTAATAAACACACTAAGATGGTTTTTAAAAAATTGTCAAATACCCCATTTTATAATATGTTTTTGATCAAGTATATTTCAATATTTCCAGATTTTTTAGCAGAGATAATCTTTTTTGTGATTCACATGATTATTTGCTTGTACTCAAAAAACAGCTTCTTTTTGTCAGCGTAGGGTAAGATTAAAAATAAAAAAAGAGCACTTACTGCCCATTTCATAAAATTCATCAAATGAACTAGTCTTTGTTTGCTTGATCAACAGAGGCGTTATTATGAGGGAAACATCAGGAAGTCCATATTCAACAAATAATCAGCAGTTCTAATTATCTTTACTATACTATAAATAAAGTTTTCTCCTTCCCTTTTACGACCAAATTCAGAACAAATTTTTCATACTTTGGGGCGCCGATCTTTCTGCAGGAGCCCGTCCTCTTTCTGCGACAATGTCGCCGTGTCGCCCGTAGTTCTGTTTTCGGGGTGAGCACTAAGAAGAAATTTCGGAAATCTGTCCTATAAGGGAGTAAAATAAGGGATGAATATATAATTATATATATATATATAGATATATATATATATATATATATATATATATATATATATATATATATATATATATATATATATATATATATATATATATATATATATATATATATACTTCCCTCAAAAATACTATTTAAACTAGGTCAACGAATCACTCATTTCATACATGTTTTTGGAAATGAAAATTGAACCTTGTATACTCGAGGAGCGGACTACGGAAAAAAATATTTATTTTTGAATTGCTTTATGTATGCTACTGTGTATTATATGAATACTATTAAATGCAATTAATATTCATTTATATATTTTTGATGTTGTTAGTGAACGTTATTTATTTTATAATTTATCAATTATAAATTAATATAAATACCAAAATTTAAAAATGATTAATAAAAAATACAAAATTTAAAAATTTAAAATCAAAGAGAATTATAATTTCAAATGGGCTTTTTCCTTTCTTCTCATATATGGACAGACCGTAGACTTTTGCATAAAATGAGACTAAAGTCACTTAAATACATTAAGGCGCTTTTGGTCCAGGGCTGTCCAAATTTGGACTATTTTCAGAGGGTGGGAGGGTGAAACTGTACAATAAAAAAAAGTTTTTTCCGTTTCAATCTATACTACGACCTTTATCCATTTTGCGTACCAATTTTCATGAAATTTGAACTAGCCGTTTTAAAGTTATAACAATTTTTTCAAAAAAGTTACAAAAAACTATGCTATTTACTTCAATTTTGTGACCTAAATATCTCGGAAGCGAATGATAATTTGGGACAACTGGTGTCATATTCTGACACAGGGCTCTTAATAGATAAAATAACGTGAATATGAAACAAATCTGAAACTTTAACTTTTCCATGTTTGCTGCTTTTAAATGAAAAAGCCCAAATATTAAAATATGTACAGAAATTAAAAATTATATACAAAAGATAAAAAAGTAACATTAATACTAAAATTTAAAAATGATTAATAAAAAATTTAAAATTTAAAAATTTAAAACCAAAGAAAATTATAAATAATATTAAAATTGAAAAAAATTATTAATACCCCTGTCGCAGCATCCTGCATAACATAGCGAATTTCCATTTACAAAAGTACGTTTTTCTCGGAAACTAGTTGATATAGAGTAATTGTAAATAAAAAAAACCTTTTTTATGTGATTTTCCGCCTCATTCCGCCAAATTTTTTTCACGAAAAATGTCCAAAACCCCGTAAACGTTTTCACGAAGTTTCTTAAAAATAACATGTTTCGTTCTTGAATTATCGTGCGGGCACATTTATATATATGTTTAGTAAGTGTCCGCACGATAACTCAAGAACGAAATATGTTATTTTTAAGAAATTTCGTGAAAACGTTTACGGGGTTTTGGACATTTTTCGTGAAAAAAATTTGGCGGAATGAGGCGGAAAAATCACATAAAGGTTTTTTTTATTTACAATTACTCTATATCAACTAGTTTCCGAGAAAAACGTACTTTTGTAAATGTAAATTCGCTATGTTATGCAGGATGCTGCGACAGGGGATTTTATGTAATTTTTTCTTCTCTTTTAAATGGTGTAAAAAAATTTCGCAAAAATTTTTGAATAAGTGGAAATTTTGGCAAAAAACGAATTTTTTGCTAGAACAAAAACCATGTTCCTGGCATCCGACGTGTCTGGCTGACGAACTCATCCAAGGGTTTGGAACTTCCAATGTTCTCACCAAGTTTCGTAAAAATTGGATACTTCGTTCGAGAGTTATCGTGCGGACATATATATATAAAGGCAATTGGCGGATAAGCATGGGTAGAAATGCCCCCGCACGAATTGTGTTGCTTTTTTTTCTGCTAACTGCTTTCGATATAAGATTACAATTTACTGAGTTTCAACCTTTAAAAACTCACCCTTTGGGGGTAAAAAATTATTTTTTGAAAATCACAAAAAATTTATAACTTTTTAGTGGCTTGACGGATTTGGCTGGAATTCTTATATGTTTTAGATACCTCTATAGTGTACCTCAGAAAAAATTATCAGCTTCAAAAAAAATTATCACCCCCCCCCCCTAACAGCCTTTGAGTTAATATTATTTTCGGTTCCTAGGAACCTCAAAACAAATTTCTGCCATGGTCCCGGGTTTAAGTCGCGTCATGACAGTGGCTGTAATAGCTCAATTCCATTCTTGGACGACTTTCAAGTGTTCAAAAATTTTTGATTAAGTGGAAATTTTGGCAAAAAACTAATTTTTTTCAAGAACAAAACCAATGTTCCTGGCATCCGACGTGTCTGGCTGACAAACTCACCCAAGGGTTTGGGACTTCCAATGTTTTCACCAAGTTTCGTAAAAATTGGATACTTCATTCGAGAGTTATCGCGCGGACACACACACATATATATATATATATATATATATATATATATATATATATATATATATATATATATATATATATATATATATATATAAATTTTAGTGACTATTATTTTCGGTTTCTAGGGAATTCAAAACAAATTTCTGCCATAGTCCCGGGCTCAGGTCATGGCCCCCGCGTCATGACAGTGGCTGTAATAGCTGAATTCCATTCTGGAAATTTTATCTTATATTTATGTTAACTTTCAAAATAATCGCCTGCATATGTTAAATAATAGCTGAATTCCATTCTGGAAATTCGCTAAAATTTAAGACTTGTTTACATAAAAATCTTTGTTTACTTTAAAAATTTTCTCACGTAGACTGTATATGTATATACAACACACACAAACCGTACGCATAATGGTAGTACGGATAATGAAATGGTCTTGTACCCTTATACATGTATCACAATAAAATTATGTGATCGTATCAAAAAGGATATCTATGCATATAATATAATAATGTTATATACAAAATATCCATATTGTGTCGAATATGTCCTTAGAATGTGATTAAATTCACACTTTGTACGATAAGATAATCACATTCTAAACAACATCGTTTTTCTCGGAAACTAGTTGACATAGAAAAAAAGTTTAAAGACCTTTTTTATGTAATTTTTTCTTCTCTTTTAAATGGTATAAAAAAATTTCGCAAAAATTTTTGAATAAGTGGAAATTTTGGCAAAAAACAAATTTTTTGCAAGAACAAAAGCCATGTTCCTGGCATCCGACGTGTCTGGCTGAAGAACTCATCCAAGATTTTTCGACTTCCAATGTTCTCACCAAATTTCGTAAACTTAGGACATTTCGTTCTAGAGTTATCGTGCGGACATATATATATATATATATATATATATATATATATATATATATATATATATATATATATATATATATATATATATATATATAATACATATATATATATATATACATATATATATATATATATATATATATATATATATATATATATATATATATATATATATATATATATATATATAATTTTAGTGAATATTATTTTCGGTTCCTAGGGACCTCAAAACAAATTTCTGCCATGGTCCCGAGTTCAGGTCGCGTCATGACAGTGGCTGTAATAGCTGAATTCCATTCTGGAAATTCGCTAAAAATCACACAGAAAAAATATATGAGAATTTGATAGTAAAACTTACGCCTCAGAAAACAAATTTTAAATATTATTGAATATTTTGTACCTACCTAATATCGCACCCCGGTGGACTAAGCCATAAAATTTATTGGCACACGTTTTCATACGAAATATACATTAATAACTTAAAAAAGGAGATGAAGTATGCACTATTACTTCAGGTACTGTTTTCAAAAAACCTGCTTTCTTTTTTTTATTATATTTTATTTTAAGGAGTTGCTCACGTGATTTTTTTTCAGAAAGACGTTGACCTAGTTTAATTAGTATTTTTGAGGAATGTTATAATATAAGCGAGTACTAGGAGCAGTTTTTTGAATACTCATCCCCTCAAGCAGTAAAATAAGGGATGAAAATTTATATAGAAACTAGTTTTTATGCACTAATTCGTCGTGGAGTAGTTGGTGCTCGTGTTGCGCGAACGGTACATACATAGATTAGCAAAAAAATAATGTGGTATTAAATACGACGTGGCTTTACAATAAGCTTTAATACACAATCTAGGCACAATCTAGTTTTGGTTTTATTTTTTAGTATTTATTTAAGACACACTGAACGTAATAAGAAGTAAAAATTACATGTATACTTTAAAATTAAGTAGTAAAATTTTATTGGACGGTTATTGAATTACCAATCCTTTAAAAATTCAGTTCTCGACTACTTGGACGAAGAATCGAATGAAATTTATTTTACTTCTCAATCTAGCTAAATATTGTAAAATAGTAAAAAGCTTTGTTTTAGACAATTACTATTGGCTGTTTGATTAGAGATTTAATTTTCGTCCACTCAATTGTTTGCGTGGAATGAATTACAAAAGTTTAAATTATATGAACGAAAACTGAAAATTACATTAAATTGTACTTTTTAGTTTTCGTCCATTGATTTTTCTATGTCTGGATGATATTTTTAAACTTTTAGATAACGTCCTTGAGTCAAAAATAAATAAATAAATAAATAAATAAATAAATAAATAAAAATAAAATAAAATAACAAGAGACCTCAATACATATTAGCATTTGCTTTTTATTAAAACTAATTTTTTTTATAACAATTCTTATACTAAATCGTGGTCGAAAACTAGCCTACATGTAGACGACAACTAATTGTTTTGGACGAAAAATAGCGAAATCCGTATATTAATAATCATTATTTTTTTATAAAAAACAATGAACATAATTAGTTACCATTTCATTTAAACTTAAAATAAGTATATAAGCAATAAATTACAATATAATATATTAACATTAATAAAACATATTTTTCTTATGTCATGAACCTATGAACTCCATTAAATAGATTAATAGTAGGAATAGAAAAAAATAAATTTTATGCTGATTCCGAAAGAAAAGTGTAGGAATGATGAAATACCCTCATTAAATCCCTGAGAAATACACATCTGATCAGAAAACAAAAAAATACATGTTTAATATTTTTAAAAAGTCTATTCAATGATACCAAACACGACCTTTCACCTACACCCTCTAGGGGGGAGTTGAGCGGTAATTTTGAAATATTAAAGGAAATCCTTATTTTATATCCATATTATTATTTATTTTGTTGGTTAAGTGTGAAACAAATCTTAAGTAGCTTTTAACGTAGAATTCGAATCTGTAATAAAAAATAAGGATTTCCATTTGAGATTTCAAAGCTACTGTCCACCTTACCATTAGGGGTGGAGGGAGGAGTCTTGCTTGGAGTCATTCAATAGACTTTTTACAAATATTAAGCACGTACTGTTTTATTTCTGATCAGATGTGTATTTCTCGAGATATTTTACCGTTTCCACACTTTTCTTCGGGAATCCGGATAAAATTTATTTTTACAATTACAGCGCCATCTGTTGCGAATCAAAAAAAAAAAAAAATGTTTCGGACAAAAGTTACGTGTTTCGTCTTGTAAAATACGAATCTGCAATAAAAAATGGTTGTTTCCATTTAAGATTTCAAAATTTCCCTCCACCCGTCCACAGGGGGTCGGGGGGCAGAAAGATGCTCTCTCCAGAAATATTAATTTTTGTGTCAGACAAATTTTTCCTACAATGCTTATTTTTCGAGATATACGAAATTCCAGGTTAAATGATTCATGTTTGTTTATCTGTGATTTTACATCATTTTTGGAGGAGAGAAATTCAGAAATATGTCGGTATCTCATGCAGAGATACGGACATATGGCTAAAGAAGTTTTCAAAAGAAAAGTGTGTAGTTAATAATGTATACTTTATAATTAGGTAACTTATACTCGAATCTTTGTATGTATACTTTTCATTAGTAATTAACTAGTTTAATATTTAGCATACTGTTAAATTTAGTGAAGGACACAATATTGGTTATTTAAATTTATTATTTAAAAATCATAATTAAGCAACTAATTAAACAAGCATAATTAACTTGATGTATTGAAAATTATAATTTTTTTGAATACAATATTTCTGATTTTTAAATAAAATAGTAAGTAAATAATGCTTTATTATAGACTGATATTACATAATTACAATAAAGATTGGTATAAAATTATAATATTTAATAATATAAATTGTAAAAAAAATCTTATTTACCGGTTTCAGTCTCTTATCTGGCTTCACATTTCACACTTCAATAAAAAAAAAAATAATTGACCTTTTTCGAGACCGTAATAAATTTTATGACTTTTTTTGGTAAAAATATTTTATCCTTTTAAATTTTTCAATATTTTTAAATTAAGTTAAAAAAAAGTTTAAGTTCAATATGGATTTATGAAGCAAAAAATCATAGATCCTTGATATTGCTTGCATTAAAGTTGGGAATTTCAAGATGTCAATTAGATTGTGAACTTTATTTTATCGGCTGATTTTTCTAACATAGCAGTAATTTTATTAGGTAAATTT
Source organism: Brachynemurus nebulosus (assembly GCA_035578155.1). Classification (NCBI taxonomy): domain Eukaryota; kingdom Metazoa; phylum Arthropoda; class Insecta; order Neuroptera; family Myrmeleontidae; genus Brachynemurus; species Brachynemurus nebulosus. Next base: position 108,041,883 of record JAPWDM010000001.1, read on the forward strand.
AATAATTTTAATAAATAATTTTTTCTTATTTGAAATTGAATTAACTATGATAAGTAAACTAAGTAAATAATTTATGATAGTTAATTAAGTAAACTAAGTAAATAATTTTTATAGCGTAATGATTTCCATAACAGTTAATAATTTAAAATAATTTTCTTTTATTTAAATTAACTATATAATTACGAAAATATCAAATATTATTAATTAAATTCTGCCCCACCCCCGTTTTGAAAATATGGCTATGTAAATTGTTCAAAAATGGTTTAAAATCGCACTACAAGTTTTTCAAATTTTCAAAGGATCAAAGGATCTCTGATTTTTTGCTGTTATTATAATTAAATAATATTGAATCCCACAGGAACATTTAATCGGGATAAGATTACACCATGTGTTAGATCAGGGTAAATAGTGTCTCTGTGTGTACTATAAATTTCATCGACTTCGATTTAGTTAGTTGGATGTGATTTAGCAGTTGATTTTGTTTCCACCGGGAACCTTCAATTGGGATAAAACTATCCTATGTATTATTATTGCTATTGCATTCACTATGAATTTCCATAATCATTTCAACACATTTTTATAATATAACTAAGTCTGACCCGCGGCTTCACCCGCATTGAATTAAGCCCCCCCCCTTGTGTCTCCCCTTCTTCCCCCGGAAACCTTCAATCGGGATTAAACTATCCCGACTAAAAGTATTTCAAAATTATTACTATATATGTGTTCATAGTAAATAACGTTTGTATATTAAATTTTATCAAATTCGATTCTGTCAACCTACAGGAACCTTTAATCAGGATAAGATTAGCCTATGCGTTAATTCAGGATTAATCATGTCTGTGTACAAAATTTTCTCAAATTCTGTTTAATTATTTGGACATGATTTTGGAATTTCTTTTGCCCTGGGAACATTCAATCGGGATAAAACTATTCTACGTGTTATTAAAATTCTAGCTACATGTGCTCATAGTAAATAGTGTCTCTATATTTTATTTAATCGAATTCGGTTCAGTCATCCTACAGGAATCTTTAGTCGGGATAAGATTATCCTATTTGTTAACTCAGGATAAATAATGTCAGTGTACCGAATTTCATCGAATTGAGTTTTGTTTTTTGGGGTGTGTTTGAATAATTGTTTTTGTATCCCTCAAGAACTTGCAACCGGGATAAAATTTAAACATCGAACAAATTTAAACATCTAAACATCCAAACTTTCACATTTATAATATTATTTAGATATTAATTTTTAGTTAAGTTACATATAAACCGATATAGAACTTAAACTTTTTTTTTAACGCAATTTAAAAATACTGAAAATTTAAAAGGATAAAATATTTTTACCAAAAAAAGTCATAAAATTTATTACGGTCTCGAAAAAGGTCAATTTTTTTTTTTTTTTATTGAAGTGTGAAATGTGAAGCCAGATAAGAGATACAAGCCTATTTACCTATTGGCGACACAAAGATTCTGACTCGTGCCACTGGTGGTAAAATTAGAACTAATTTGGCCGAGACGACAAATATTCTTTAATGCTTTTCTTATGAACACATTCATACATACAGACAATCCGTGTCTGTGCGCTATACTCGTATATGAATACACCCATAAGAAAAGCATTAAACAATATTTGTCGTGTCTGCTACGATACGTGTCTGTGACGTTCAGTGTTTGTAGATATGAATGGGCCTTAATATCAAGTAAAAATATATAATATACGTATACGTTTAACTTGTAATATAAAATCTAGTAATCCGCACATAATTTGTATAATACAAATGATAGATATTTATTACGACAATTAAACGTATACAAAATTTTTTACTTGATACAGCTTCTAATTTAAGAAACCAGGAGCGCTCGCGTAATCTTTGCGTTGCCAATAATTCTATTCATTCGTTACAATAAATAATTAATATTATGATCAGCTAGCGAAGGTTCGGTTGCACTAACAGGACCGGCTTTAGATTTCCAAGTATAAATTAATATATATCAAATAAAATATTGAGGAATTGTAATCTATTTTTGTGCTTGGATTAATGCTCTCTTAATAAGAAATTTAGTGCCTTAATTTTATATACAAAAATAGGTTACAATTTCTAATATTTTATTTTATATATCTTAATTATAGTTGGAAGCTTAAAGCCGGTCCTGTTCGTGCAACCGAACCTTCGCTCCCTGATTATGATTACAAAAAGAAAAGATACATAAACATTCTTATTCTTAAACCGCCGGATAGACAGCTCCTGGGAGGCTCCAAATAAAAAAAAAATGTTTTATCAATGCAAAATAAAAATCAACGTGCTTATTATACTCATATTTTTTAAAAAGTGTGCATTAGATATACGTATACTATTGTCAATGACAATTTTTCAAGGATCAAGGACCGGTCAGACCAGTCTGACAGCCCTTAGTGTGTGATCAGACCGCGATGGGCAGCCGTACCATTGCCCGTGCGGCCTCCCGCACAAACAATTCAATACATGTATTTAAATGTACGTATTCAGACCAATACGAACTGTTTTTTGCGGGCAAATTGACGGACAATATTTCTACGGGCATCTTGCGAACTATTGAAGTGGGTAGGTAGTAAAATACTTAACACAACAAAAAATATTTCAAGTGGTCAGAAGCCTAAAAAGTGATTTAATAATTTTACAATCTATTTTGTCACGTACAGAGTATAATTTTATATTTTTTTGTAAATGTACCTGGAGAAAAAAATTTTTAAAATAATTTTGGGTTTATATTCTTACATTTGCATACTATGATTATAAAAATATGCAGATGTTTACCAATGTATTCAAAAATTTGGTAAAACCCAGTTGATATCTACAAGCAAAATAACAAGAAAAAGTTATATTAAGTAAATTGGTTACAAATAAACGTTTTATGGTTATTGTATCAAAAAGAATGACAATGAATTGGAGGTGGGTATCGTTCTTTTATGACGTTCTTTGAAATTATAATAATTTTATTTTTTTGTTCGTCTTCCTTATTTACAGAAAAATTTTTTAATAATTAAATAGAACTTTTATTAATGTATATGTACCCAGTGGTGTAGCTAGGCGTGGGCGATGTGGACCCACGCCCACGGCCTCGCACTTAAAGGGGCCTTGCGAGTGATTGTTTTTCGTTTTTTTTAATTTTGATTGTCTCCTAATTTTTAAGACAAAAATTCAAAAACAAAATTAAAGGGAGCCTCGCAAAATTATCTTGCCCACTCCCCATTTTCGTCTTGCGCCCCCACTGTATGTACCAAGCGCTTAAAAGTTGTACATTTTCGTTAAACGTCCCAAACCCTAGAATGAATTCTTTGGCTCTACATGACGCATACCCAAAGCATATATTTCGAAATTAGTGTTGCCATCACTAAATTTATTTTAGAATTTCGAAGACAAATCATGAAGTTTTTGATATAACATGGTACGGGTGTAAATCTCAATTTATAAATAACAGATATTTTTTTTTTTGGTAAGTACTTTTTACTGAAAGATGCAAATGGAAATTTTTTATCACTTACCACATCGTGTTGGGTATCGTTAGGAAGGACTCTTAAAGCGAAGCTGAGATTTCTCTATTTTTTAAGCTCTGTTTGCGAAATTTGAATATAACAATAAAATTATTATCTTTATAAATTTTATTAAATACATATTCTTTAGATTGGTATTTTTTCTTATGTCTCTTCCACACCGAACGTTTAGTGTTTAGTGATTAGTAGCAAGTAGTAAGTAGAACGCATTAGTAGAATAGTAAAGTACAATAGCGTTAATAAGGTACATTAACAAATAAGTACTAGTTGAGTTGCATTTTTCTGTTCTACTATTGTGCCTTGTACTTATTACTACTGCGTTCTACTTGTTACTTGGTAATAACCACTTATCACTAAACCCGAAATGATCCGGTGTGAATGAGACATTAAGACACCCCATGGCGAGCAAAGGAATGACATAATATTACTGAACAATTACGAACATGTGGCAATTTTACATATAACTTTCGTTAAGTCCTTTGTATACGCCTAGAAGCAATAAAATGATCTAATTATAACAAATTGAAAAATTGTCTTCTTACCAATTATTATTTTTTAACCAAATAAAGGCAGTTTATTTCTAAAATCAAAAAATTTATTACAAAGAAGTAATAAAATTTTTGGGGAATTCGAGATTTTGCATTTAACTGTAAATAGACAAAAAATATTGTTACAAATATACATAATTTTATGGCCCTGTATGCCTACAATTTCAAAGCCTTTTATGTCTGACACGTTTGTCCACTTGTCGGTTCAATTGTATTTTTATAAAAATAGTTTTATGACTTGCCCGTTCCGGTGTGAATGTTGAATTTGACCTCATTGTGCCACGTGCCATTTTGCGGGCAAAATGCGGACACATAACGATCAGCCGTACCGGTCGGACCGGTCCTTTAACGTGACCGCAACTTGCCAGCAAAATGGCACGTGGCACAATGCGGTCATTTTGGATTTCACACCAATGTGGGTAACTCATAAAAACTATTTAGATAAAAATACAATAGAACCGAACAATGACGATACTGAATATCCCTTTTGCGCCCCACGGTTGAAAAAAATCAGTTGGTGGTCTACAGGTGGGTGTCGTAAAAACACCAATTTTTATTGCAGTATACGAAAAGTACACCAGTCTATTAAAACACACGACAAGGATGGAACTATTATGTAAAATGTAATATAGTATTTCAATCACAGATAGAATATATATATATATATATATATATATATATATATATATATATATATATATATATATATATATATATATATATATATATATATATATATATATATATATATATATATATATACCGGCAGAATTAGCGGAACATACAAAAAATCTGTAAAAATGAAACAAACCATTTAATTTCAAGAAAATATTAATCTCATTTAATTATTCACTTAAAATTACATGTTCACATGTCGATATACCTACCTTTCTTTTGGTAGCAAAACAAGTAACCATATAAAATGGCAAATTTTTGGAATTTTATGTCGTCTAAGAATAATTTAAGTTAAAGATTATTTAACAAATAGAAAATGAAACACAGCGTTTTAATCCCACCTGGTTCCTCCCGTGCTCTTATCAAAACTTCCATTCGTTTTTTTATACTCAGCATGATGTTATGTATAGTTTCCTGGGATAGTCTTTGCCATTCTTCAATTACGGCAGTTTGAAGCTCGACTACATTGAGAAGAAACGGCATTTGAATTCGAAAGTGACAGACCTCTTAAAAAGATTTGCATCAATAATAAATAAAAACATTTCTATGGAAAGTCAATTGATTCGTTATTTCAATATTATTTTAAGTAAAAATGAAAAACAACCGCCAACTTTTTATATATTTTTTTAATATTTTTTATGTTCCGCTAATTATGCCGGTGTGTGTATATAATGCAGAGATTATACACATATTATTTATATTAGTTATATTCGATTAAGTTTAAGTTACTAATACGACATTAATAAAATTTGACCCCCTCGAAAGCGAAGAGGGTGAAAAGAAATTTTTTATGTCAAATTTGTTAATAATTATATTGATATTAATATAAGTTTGTACACAACAAACCTATTTACATATACCTAAAATTCCACAAAAAAAACCATATAACCTTAACCTAACTAGTTTTTATATCAAAGTTGAAGTATATTGTCAAAGCTAACTAAACTAACCTAACCTTAAATAACCTCACCACCTAGTTTTTATATCAAAGTGGAATATATTGTCAAACCTAACTAAACTAACCTAACCTAACCTTAACTAACCTCGCTACCTAGTTTTTATATCAAGTTGAAGTATATTGTAAAAACTAACTAAACTAACCTAACCTCAACTAACCACACCATCTAGTTTTTATATCAAAGTCGAGGTATATTGTAAAAACTAACTAAACTAACCTAACCTTAACTAACCTCACCATCTAGTTTTATATCAAAGTCGAAGTATATTGTTAAAACTAACTAAACTAACCTAACCTTAACTAACCTCACCACCTAGTTTTTATATCATCTACTATTTGATCGTAAAAAAGAATATGTTTCCCAAGCTTAATTTTTTAAATAGTTTAAAAATTACGTTCTATACGCTATAAATAATACAAAACAATAGAAGCATTTTTAGCATGTAGGTAGATACTGTTTAAAAAAAAAAATGTATGGTTTTTAATGTCAAATTTTCTCCTTTTAGGTTACACTTTCAGAATGAGGGGTTCGATATAAGCATTAAAAAAATACATTTAATTAATTGTAAGAAGTACAATTATGAGCACAGCATACAAGTAGAACGTAATTATAAAATTGTATTCTTCAAAATTTAACCAAAATTATTAAACATATTGAACTGTAATATATAAATGTTATTTAATGTATATAATTGTAGAGAAGGATGAAAATTTTATTTTTATTCAGTTTAAGAGCCAGGACACACGAACCACGCCACGACCACGCGACAGCGACAAAATAGTGGCTATTCTGTGGCCGGGTATGTATGCATGTACTTTTCTTATGGAAACACAAATTTCAAGACACACGAGCCACAGCCTGTCGTCGTAATCGGACACTGTCGCAATGTGTCGTCGTATTGTCGTTTTTAGTCGCTAAAACTTGCGACCAATGGACCACTTATAAGCGACAGATACGTACTACTAGTACTACAGTATCTCTCGAACATTACAAGAAATCATTGAATAATACGACTCAAGCAGGTGTTTTGTAATTTTTGTTTTGTTTAGTTTTCTTAATTGTGTGTATTTTTATTTCTTTTGGTCTTTTTTGATTGTTTTGTTATTATTTTGTTTTTTTGTTTTTGTTTTGTTTTTTTCTTGTTTTGTTTTTTTCTTTTTATTTGGTCTTTTTTAATTTTTTTTTGTTTTTGTTTCTTTGTTTTTATTTTCTTGAAAAAATGGCAATGGTTAACGAAGATTCATTTGATACGGAATTATTTATTGAGGAAATCCGGAATTTACCCGCAATCTGGGATTACACATATTCGGGATATAGTAACCGGATGGAAAAAGTAAAGGCATGGGAACATCTTTGCTTCAAATTTTATGATAACTTTGAAAATAAAGAAAAGAAAGAAAAAAATTGAATATAAACCTTTTTATGGCACATTTTATTTACAATAAAGGTACCGCTGTTATAAACGTATCCTGTATATATATTGTTTATTGATTTATTTTTGCAGAATTATTTATGTAATACAAAATAATTATTATAAAGGCAAATTGGTCAACAGAATTGAAACATTTTTATGGCATGGAAAAACCCTTCGGTTAAGAATAAAAGCATGTACTAGAAGCTCTCCTGCTGTTTGAACGTGGATTATTGACTATTATTAGATAAATAAGCTATATAATTATTTAAACCTTTTTAGTTTTATAATAATAGAAAAAAATTAAAAATTCAAAGAAATAAAGAGCTGAAAATTTTTGAATTGTTTCATCAAATAATTTTAAAAATTGAATTAGCAAAAATATGTAATACCAAAATACCGATATGTATTTTAAAAGAAATATTATTTAAAAGAAGAATCACCTCTCTGATTAATTTTGTTTATTTTTATCCTAGCGTACCTACTTCACGCTGCAAAATTTTAAGTTCCTTAAATTTCAGTATTGATAAATCAATTATTGTATGAATACTTAACGCAGACACTGTATATAACAAACAGTATTAAGTGGCTTTGATGCCTCCTAGCAGTGACTGTACGTTCTGTACGTCATTCGGCCACTAAAAAGTGGCTCGCAAGTCGCCGTCTAAGACACACGAACGACAGTACAACCACACGACAACCACAAAAAAGTGGTCGTGGCGTGGTTCGTGTGTCTTGGCTCTAAAACTGAATTTTGTATAGATTTCTCACATCATAAAACTTTTATTACGGTCAAACAGCAAGATATTTTTTGACCAGGGGCGCAAAAGGGATACACCGATGGAAAGACGTGTCAAACATAAAAGGCTTTGAAATTGTATACAAGGACAACAAAATTTATGTATATTTTAAGTAAACATACCTTGTGTCTATTTACAGTTAAATGCAAGTTTTTTGATTTTATAAAAATCTATATACTACAGTAAAAGCGTCGCTCAAAACGATCGAACCGTGCATTTCGGGTAGGCAGCAATTTTTTTTCTGAAATTCATAGAAGGGCCTGTGGTGAATATAAAACTGAGTTTTCGGGACTGGGGGTGGTGCCGTTTAGCCGCCATCTTGGAAAAAAGGTCAAAATTAATTTTTCGATTATCTCTGTAACCGTGAGGCACACAAAAATTTTGTAAAGACCATTTTTATAGAAAATTTTATTTTCTACAATTTTTATTTGAAACATTTTGTCAGAAAATCGATATTAAAAAAGTTATTCACAAAAAACTGTGGAAAATTAAGGAGTGGAAAACTTTGAGGCCATATAACTTTTCTATTTTCAACCCGATAAGATTAATGCTTCTTATATTTTTCATAGAAAATTTCTTAACGAACAATTTGACGTACTTATTTTTATTATTAAACTTACAGTTATCGAGTTTGCGCGCTGTAAAGAAAGGTAAGTGAGGTATGTAAATAAACTATTATTATTGGTTCAGTTGGGTACATTATGTCTGGTAGTGGATTAGAAGAGTTGCTAAAACTAATTTATGCTGATAATTGTGTTAATAATATTATGTCTGGCCACGCATACGCAAGAGCAGTACGAGGTCACATTTTCGTGCACTTGTCTTTGGCAAAAAAAATTTTGGAATTTATTGATTTCACTGATGAAGAACGAGATTTAATGGACAGTATTGTAAGTAATAAAACACAGATTTTACAAGCAGCTGAAATCACGGCATTTAAGGAAATAGCTACTAAATTCGAAGATGCTGTTACAATGTTAGAACATAAAGGACCAACAGCCAGGCTCTGGATACAGTATTTCAAAATGATCACGCTTTTAAAACAATTCATTGAAGCTGAAAGATCTGGTAACTGAACCCTTCATTTAGATTCAGTTCAAAAAATGCTCCCTGTATTTCACTCTAGTGGGCATTTCTTGTACGCAAAATCAGCTCAACTCTACTTACAAGATATGCAAGAACTAGACAAACGTATGCCTCCACAAGAATTTGAGGACTATACTTCTGGTGGCCGATTCACTATCAGACGAACAAACAAATTCTGGAGTGGAATAATGTCCGACCAAACCATTGAACAAACACTTATGAGGATAATGAAAACGTCTGATGGGTTAACTCATCGGTGAATATCTGAAAGTACGCTTGCTTCCTGGATACTGGGAATGATATCATTGCAAGACATCTGCGAGCAAATAGAAAATTTCTGTAATGTTTCCTTGGAATATTCGGAACAACACGTCGATCACAGAGATACACGAGTCATCAGAGATAACGAAGATGTTGAAAAATTGGATCACTGGTTGGCATCTTATGACCCATTTTTGGAAAGATCGGAATTAATATCAGTTTTTACTGGCATTATTGCCCCAGATTATATTAATTGTGACCGTGCAATTGAAATTGGAAAAGCCATGATCTCTCAAAATATTGACAAGAATTTCAGTAATTTATCTTTCAAAAGAAAAAATAAAGTGCTTCCTTTGAGCGCAGTCTCAAGATCTATTGAAGTGGATAAATCTCCAATAGTAGTTAATCCTTTGCTTATTTTCCAAAGAATATGTATATCCAAGCAGTCAATCGGCGATATAAAAGAATGCTTTAAATACGAACTTTCACCTTTCCCATTATCGTTGTTTACAGAGGACGGTATGCGGAAAAGCATGAAATCCTCTTTATTCAAAGCATTTTTACCACTTAGTGCACCCGTGCAGCTTGGAGAAAATAAATTCTTCATTATTGACAGTGGATACCTTCTCCATACAGTTGTGTGGGAGCGGAACGTATCATTTAAAGTAATTTGTCAAAATTATGCCAAATATATTAAAAATCATTTTGGTTCATCGGTAGGTATAGTTTTTGATGGTTACTCTGACGATCCAAACATAGCTGGCACCAAATCGTGAGAACGTCTTCGGAGGTCGAAAAAGCAACACTGTGCAGATATAATTTGCAGTAGCAATAGTATTCCGACAATCCCACAAGAAAAATTTCTTTCAAATTAAAATAACAAGAAAAATTTAATTACTCTTCTAAAGAAAGAACTGCGGAATGGGACTATAATATCGAGCAAGCAGAAGCAGACGCGGATTCACTAATTGTATATTCTGCTTTGGAGAAGTGTGATTTGTACGACTCCGTAACAATCGTTGCTGAAGATATAGATATACTGCTGGTTGGTTTTGGGCGTAACAAATCAAATGTTTTTTTCTTTAAACCAAAAAAAGGCAACACGCCTGATAAAATTTACTCTACATCGAGCTTGAAGCATGGGGATGTAGTAAGTAATAACATTTTGTTTATTCATGCTTTTTCTGGGTGCGATACAATATCGGCAACCTATAATATGGGCAAAATGAAATTTATATATACTCTTGAAAAAAATTCAGAGCTGGCTTCAGGAGTAGAATTATTTCAGAACGAAGAAGTAGACTCCATTTTATTGAGTGCTGCTGGAGAGCGGTTTTTTATTGCTTTGTATGGCGGTGATAAGCATGAAGAATCGATCAATATATTGCGGTACAAACGATTCGGGAAATCAACAATTAAAAGTAAATTTAATCTTGCCTCGCTCCCGCCCACACAAGATGCAGCTCATATGCACACATTCAGAGTGTATCACCAAGTAAGGTCGTGGTTGGCAAAATACAAAAATCTAGAATACTGGGGCTGAAGGAGAACCTTACGAATGTTCATCCCTATACAGTGCACCAATGAACCCGCACCTCCCGAGTTACTATAATTTAATTTTGTAAAACATTGTTCTTTTAAATAAAAAAAGGGGCGTTTTTATTAAACAAATAAAAATGGATGAGATTTGTTATGAATGAGGATTTACGCTGTTAAAAGAAATATTACAAGAGAGGGGCTTTAAGCGCCACGGGTGGTGCGGAAAGGTGTTAAATTTCAGGTTTATATGTATTATCTATTTTTTCATAAAATCATACTACCCAAAAAAGATAAAACAATATAAAATAATTGTATTTTAAAATTAATATGTCACTTAAGAGTCGACGATTTTTTAGTTACAATTTTTACCTACCTACTTTTGGAGAGCTATAACTTCCTAACTAGAAGTCGGATGATAAAATTTGATACCTCAAATTTTTCGTTGAAAAGTACTCTATAAAAAAGATAAGAAGCATATTTTTTGTCGGGTCAAAAATAGAAAAGTTATCTGGCTTCAAAAGTTTTCATTCCTAAATTTTTCATGGTTTTTTGCTGATAACTTTTTTGTTTTTAAAGTTATGTAAAAAAGTTTATAACAAATTTTGTAGAAAATAAAGTTATCTGTAAATAAGGTCTTTACAAATTTTTTGTCAGACTTACGGTTTTGGAGATATTCGAAAAAATAAAATTCGACCTTTTTTCGAAGATGGCGGCTAAACGGCACCACCGCGGATCCCGAAAACTCAGTTTTATATTCATCACTGACCCCCCTACAACTTCCAAAAAAAAAATTGCTGCCTACCCGAAATGCACGGTCAAAGTACGCTTTTACTGCACTAATATAGGTATATATAGCAATAGTATAAAATTTATACAGATGTATATTTTTCATAAAAAAATTTAAATATTGTAAATACAAATACCCCTGTCGCAGCATCCTGCATAACATAGCGAATTTCCATTTACAAAAGTACGTTTTTCTCGGAAACTAGTTGATATAGAGTAATTGTAAATAAAAAAAAACCTTCTTTATGTGATTTTTCCGCCTCATTCCGCCAAATTTTTTTCACGAAAAATGTCCAAAACCCCGTAAACGTTTTCACGAAATTTCTTAAAAATTAGATGTTTCGTTCTTGAGTTATCGTGCGGACACTTAGTAAACATATATATAAATGTGTCCGCACGATGCCTCAAGAACGAAACATCTTATTTTTAAGAAATTTCGTGAAAACCTTTACGGGGTTTTGGACATTTTTCGTGAAAAAAATTTGGCGGAATGAGGCGGAAAAATCACATAAAGAAGGTTTTTTTTTATTTACAATTACTCTATATCTATCTATACTCTAAATGTTTTTATGAACATATTCAAAATGTGTAAACGATTTCCAATCGATTGAGTACCCGGAAGCCTATGCCTATCTCTAAAAAATATTCTCGGACATTCAATTTTTTTAACTATGATGCACCCGGAAAAAAATTCTGGAAAAATTATATGTTCTATTAATCATAGTGAGGAGCCTGTAGAAATATTTTGGTGATTGTACAACGAACATAACTTCGAAAAAAAAAATCTTTTTGGACATTTTATTTTTTTTAACTATGACGCACCCGGAGAAAAAATCTGAAAAAATTATATGTTATATCGGTCATAGTAGAAAGCCTGCAAAAAAGTTTTGGTGATTGTACTATAGCTACAAGTTGATGAAAAAAAATATTGAAAAATTAAACAATTTTTTTGGGGCGGTTATAATTTTTTTTTTGAAGCTGATAATTTTTTCTGAGATACACTATAGAGGTATCTAAAACATATAAAAATTCCAGCCAAATCCGTCAAGCCACTAAAAAGTTATAAATTTTTTGTGATTTTCAAAAAATAATTTTTTATCCCCAAAGGGTGAGTTTTCAAGGGTTGAAACTCAGTAAATTGTAATCTTATATCGAAAGCAGTTAGCAGGAAAAAAACCAACACAATTCGTGCGGGGGCATTTCTACCTATGCTTATCCGCCAATAGCCTTTGAGTGAATATTATTTTCGGTTCCTAGGGACCTCAAAACAAATTTCTACCATGGTCCCGGGTTTAAGTCGCGTCATGACAGTGGCTGTAATAGCTGAATTCCATTCTTGGACGACTTTCAAGTTTTCAAAAATTTTTGAATAAGTGGAAATTTTGGCAAAAAACTAATTTTTTTCAAGAACAAAACCAATGTTCCTGGCATCCGACGTGTCTGGCTGACAAACTCACCCAAGGGTTTGGGACTTCCAATGTTTTCACCAAGTTTCGTAAAAATTGGATACTTCGTTCGAGAGTTATCGCGCGGACACACACACATACACACACACACACACACACACACACACACACACACATATATATATATATATATATATATATATATATATATATATATATATATATATATAAATTTTAGAGACTATTATTTTCGGTTTCTAGGGACCTCAAAACAAATTTCTGCCATAGTCCCGGGCTCAGGTCATCCCCCCGCGTCATGACAGTGGCTGTAATAGCTGAATTCCATTCTGGAAATTTTATCATATATTTATGTTAACTTTCAAAATAATCGCCTGTATATGTTAAAAATTTAAGACTTGTTTACATAAAAATCTTTGTTTACTTTAAAAATTTTCTCACGTAGACTGTATATGTATATACAACACACACAAACCGTACGCATAATGGTAGTACGGATAATGAAATGGTCTTGTACCCTTATACATGTGTCACAATAAAATTATGTGATCGTATCAAAAAGGATATCGCATGCATATAATATATGTTATATACAAAATATCCATATTGTGTCGAATATGTTTTTAGAATGTGATTAAATTCACACTTTATACGATGAAATAATCACATTCTAAACAACATCGTTTTTCTCGGAAACTAGTTGACATAGAAAAAAAATTTTAAAGACCTTTTTTATGTAATTTTTTCTTCTCTTTTAAATGGTGTAAAAAAATTTCGCAAAAATTTTTGAATAAGTGGAAATTTTGGCAAAAAACTAATTTTTTGCAAGAACAAAAACCATGTTCCTGGCATCCGACGTGTCTGGCTGAAGAACTCATCCAAGATTTTTCGACTTCCAACGTTCTCACCAAATTTCGTAAACCTAGGACATTTCGTTCGAGAGTTATCGTGCGGACACATATATATATATATATATATATATATATATATATATATATATATATATATATATATATATATAAATTTTAGTGAATATTATTTTTGGTTCCTAGGGACCTCAAAACAAATTTCTGCCATGGTCCCGAGTTCAGGTCGCGTCATGACAGTGGCTGTAATAGCTGAATTCCATTCTGGAAATTCGCTAAAATCTAGAATTCCCAAAAAATTTTTCCCAAACATTAGGTACTTCTTTTGTGTTAAGGTACTCACCTCGACATTCAATTTTTCGACAGAATAGTTTCAAATTTTAATAGTATAAAAAAGAATACTATATCTGATTGTCCTTGTAATTTGGGAAAGATTGATCGCTTCTGAGTTAAAATAATTAGGGTTTGTAAGTTTGTATCTACTCCATGTATATTAGATCTCAAAATTCTGACTACATACTCTTATTTTGTATTTAACAATGTAATGACTCGACAGAATTAAATAGAAAACCAGGGAAAGAAAGATTAATAAATCCTGAATGTAAAGAAAAAATTGAACTATTTGTTGATCGTTTTGAATTGAAGATATCATCAGAGAAATTATAGTATTTTAATAAGAATTTAACATCGATACCAATTTCAAGCAACTGAACCGAAGCAGTCTGGCAACGCTGTATATTAAATAACTGGTTTCTTGGTATTTGCTTGTATACAGTAGATATGTATGTCACACACAATACTATCATGTATTGAAAATTATTAGTCCAGTAGCACTAATTTTAAGCTCTATCTCACTAACATTACTTTTGGAATAGACATAAAAATTTTTTAAAAAGAGATTCTTGTAGGAATTGCCGAGGAGAACATTTGTGCAAAATGTTAACTCCCGGAAATGTTTTTTTATATTGTTTAAACCAGTGTTTTTCAACCTGTGGGTCGCGATCCCCTGTGGGGTCGCGAAGCCTTTTTAAGGGGGTCGCAGTTACTTTAACAATAAAACCACCCTGATTCAATATATAATATTTAATAAAGAAAAGGTTAATTAAAGGTCACATTAATGTGATGGGTTCATACTTTCGCTTGACTGCTCTCAATGGAACTTAAAGTTGACGGTTGTGCATGTCTTTCCAGAAACTCATCCATTTTCAATAATTACAATGAGCACTGAATTTTGGATATTATACAATAACTAAAAGACAGTGAGAAACTACTAAACAAACAAGTCAATTCAGTAAATTTAAACACAATTCAAAGTCAATTTGCGAATTCATAATTCAATGAATTCAAAAGTGTCACCCTTTACTTGCCTGATGTTCCACACAGCGCTCATCACGTCGCGCTATGTCTCGCTCACACAAGTCACGCGCGCGTTCAGAAACTACTATAAGTCGTCAACTTCAATGTCGATATAAAAATATGCCCGCTTAAAGTCCTTTATTACGTATTTAATTGACACCTAACTGAAAATAATCAATAATGATGAACGAATTCGATATTTATAACATAAAATAAAAAAATAAAAGTTAAAATAGCAGAGGGTAGGGATCGTGAAATATTTTTCTAAATAGGGGGTCGCGAAATATTTTTCTATACTAGGGGGGTTGCGAAATATTTTTTCATACTAGGGGGCTTGCGAAATATTTTTTCATACTAGGGGGGTCGCGAAATATTTTTCCATATTAGGGGGGTCGCGCCATGAAAAAGGTTGAAAAACACTGGTTTAAACAATATTGAAAATTCATGAATAGCGTTTTTTGACCTTTCACCGTTTACGTAGCGAAAACGGTGATAGATACATTAAAAAGTGTTAAGAGCTTTTTTGTACAGAAACGAATTCCCTACAAAAAAGTCCGCGAGAGAACCTGTCTATCTTGTACAGGTGAAAAAATACAGCGCTCCAAACGTATATGCATACCACTTAATATGCTTGTTGGGTAAATCACAATGATGCCAAAACATTTATCATAAAAAACTTTGATGGTGTACACACAGGTTGTTTGAAAGTATGCATATACATGTTCGTATGAAAAATAGTACGCATCAACATCTATCCACTAATACATAAAGTAATTTTGGTTTGCAATTTTTTCTAGTAGTATGTCACAAGGTAACCACCTTAACTGTATTTTTTAAAATTTTTCAAATTCTAACTGTAAGTGATAATATTTTGTGTTAAGACCTTTTAAAATTTATTTTATTTTTAAAAACAGGTATTTATTAAGAAATTGTTAACATAAAAGGTATCCTCGGATAAGAAAGGTCGGTTGGCCCCCAGACGAGATTTTTGATGGTACTTTGGCTACTGTAAGGGCAGCTGATAAGAAATCTTGCTTGCTAGTTTTAGTCTTATATCTTGCGTAGTTTAGAAGTTATTTGTGATGACAGGTATTAAGGCCATGATTTTTTAAACCTTTGTATCTCGTAAACTATTACAGATATTGAAATGAACTAAAAACGATTGAGTCGGTCTAACAATAAGTTAGTTCTATAATACTTATATATTTCTTTCAAATTTTCCGGTTGGTAAACAATCATAGAAAATTCGAGAAAAAAAATAGAAAGACACTTTTCTAGTGGTTCCTTCAGAGTGACAATCACGACAAAACCCACAAATATTACATTGTCTTGTTTAAGTACTGCAAGTTTTGCTAAAAATAAGGGGTGGAACAGTGTCAAAGAGTAGAAACATCGATGGAAGCTACCATCGGAAAGGTGAAATTCATCATTCCGTTATATTTTTATGCCATGCGCACAAGAGCATGGTGGTATTTGCACCGAAATACCAAAGGTATGCACCGATATACCGATCATGACCCTCAAATATACAATGTGTTCAAGGTTGTGTGAGGCCAATATGTAAATGTGCAACAAAATTTGTTGATATGATAACGGTGATATTTCTTGACCGACCGAGTTGAAATTGGCTAATGCAACTATTTAAGTCAAGTTCTATACTAACTTCATAGATGGAATTGATTGTCAGTATGGGATTGTTTCAAAATGATGAGACTTTTAAGTGTAAAGTTATTGCCATTTGAGAAACTATTTAATCAGTAATTGTACCTACCTACGGGCTGAATGTCAGTTTTAGTTAATATTTACTGATCATAACGTCAGCTGAGTATTGATTTCATAGACCATACATATGGAAGTCGAACTTATATGGGAAGAATTGACAAAATTGGTCAGGAAAATGGCAGTTATTAGGTTTTCTTTTTTATCACTCGTGGCGTTAATATTCCTCATCAACTGATGTGAATACAGTAAGATAAAACGGATAAAATAGAATGTAAATACAGTACTTATTCTCAAATGGAAACACATCGGGACTGGGGGAGTGTTTCCATTTGAGAATCATCAGTGTCGGTTGATGATATTTAATACTAAGCAAATACATAGAAATTACATATGTATGAAATAAACTCTTACAGTAAACTTTATATAAATAGATTTGGATTTTACACAGTGATATCAGCGAATTATATAATATACAATGTAAATGATGCAACGAAAAATAAAAATTGTAAAGTTTATTTTAAAAATTATCGAAAAACCCACTGTATAACTGAGTTGAACATTCAAGAAGATTCCAAAATACTTTATTCAAAAGCTAACAAAGATATAGAAGCTCGCGTTTCCATTTGGGAGTGTTTCGATTTGAGAATAAGTACTGTACCGCTTTGGTACACAAGGAACACTAATGCCCTCTTATTTTTAGACACTTTTTTGAATGCATTGAGTTCGATCACCTTCTTCTAATCACCATTCCACTTTTTAAAGTTCCAAGTCCACTTTTTAAAGTTCCAAGTCCACTTTTTAAAATTTTTTTCTAGATGATTGTTTTGTTAGTTTTGGGCGTTAAGGAAGTCAAAACCACTAACAGAAAAAAAATTTTGAAAAATGGACTTGGTACAAACCAATACTCAGCTGACGGTAATCCCTAGATAGATATACATTCATAGTATAGTAGCCAACTACCGAAATGTATACTGAAGTATGAGAGTTGTGGCAGCGGTTACAATTCTCGGATGAGACCTTAATTTTATTACAATCGTAACTAGGGTCAAGGCTTAAGCTGTTTTTAGATAAGCTCTTTTCATTGAATAATTTCAAAATGGCAGTAATTTAATAATATAATAATAATTTCATTGATAATAAAAAATCGTCATTTTGAAATAGTCCCATATTGACGATCAACTCCATCTACGAACTTAGCCTAAAACTTGACGTAAATAGTTACAATACCAAATAGCAATTCTATTGGTCAAAAAATATGACCGTTATTGTATCAAAAAAATTTGTGACACCTTGAACGCATTGTTTGGTCTACGATTGTTTATTAACGGAAAAATTTGATAGAAATATATATTATAGTACTAACTTAGACCTACTCAATGGTTTTTAGTTCATTTCAATTAGGGATGTTATGGATATCCGTAACCGTAACCGAAACTACCGGATATCCGAAATAATTATATATCCGAAACCGAAACCGTATCCGAAAATAAAAGTTTCGGATTTGTTTCGGATAATAACAGACAGCTGCTGTTGGAAAATTAAGTTTAAATCGAAGCAAATTTTTGCTGTATATGTTTCTCTTGATACATTTCGGTTGATTCGTTTTTGACGTTCACTTTTTGGGTTAAAACTTTCCCCTTTTTTTAAAAAAATATGTTCACTGAAAGCAATTATGCGTAACCGTAACCGTATCCGATATTTTTACCTATCCGTAACTGAAACCGAAACTGAAAAAAATGTTTTTAAATATCCGTATCCGTATCCGTATCCGAAATTTCATATCCATAACATCCCTAATTTCAATACCTGTAATAGTTTACAAAATATAGAGGTTTAGAAAATCATGGCCTTAATACCTATTATCACAGACAACTTCTAAACTACCCAAAATATGAGGCTAAAACTTGCACGCAAAAATCTCGTCTGGGGGCCAACCGGTCATTCTTATCCGGGGATACCCTTTATGTAAATAATCAATCTATATATAGAGTCTATGTCAGAGTAAACTTTTTTAATTGATATATTCTTTGTAAGTTTCTACATGCAAAGGGCTAATTTTATATTTTTAATTTTATACATATTCTTCAAATTCTATGCAATATAAGGAATTGGTAATTGTGACCTGGACTTCGGAAAGGTACCTATGGTTAGAAATTAAGTTTTCGAGAAAACAGCTGTTAAAGATAACAAGTCGTGTGCGTGCGTCGCGTTAGTATTTGCGCTTCTACCTCATCTTTACAGTGGTGCTTTTACAATAAATATGTTTGTACCTTATTCAAGTGATTTCCCCTAAATAGCTAATTTTGTGAACGTTGAAAAAGTTGGAATAATGCGTGCTGCTTTTCTTATCATTCTATTTTCGAGATCGTGGTTTTTCGTTGTTATGCAGCTAATCTAAAATTGTTTCAGTTTGTGAAAATGCAGAAACAATATTTTGCGGATTGTGACGAAGATTACGAAGATCAAGGTGGAGGTGCAGGTGTTATTGACATCGAAGTGGACGTTGTACCAGATTCGTCTTTCGATATGTCTCTTCAGGATACTGACGAAAATAAAGTAGTATTAGAGTTTTTTTAAAAATGCTTGTTGTACCAGGAATGTAATTAGTTGATACCCAAATATATGATCGTAGAATCACGAATGAATTTCATTGACTTGGAAAAAGATCAGCAGGACATCGTTATCTTGAGTAAAATTGAAAGTGGTAGCGTAAGTTAAAAGTTGAATGATGCTTACGAAGCTGTGTTGCAACAATAATGAAACAAAACAAACAAAATTATCAAATTACCATCAAATGAAACCAAATCGTCAATTTATCGAATGTATATTGCAATCCTTGATTCCGATGAAAAAAAAATAAGCAATAGATCTTTCCGCAGAATTTGGAGTAAATATGTGCCTTTTATTTCTGTAATGAAGCCGGCTGACGATCTTTGTGACGTTTGTAGAGGTGTTATTTCTTTTTTTTTTACTTTAGCGGTGTTCATTAGAAAAAATTTTCATTAATCAATTTCTTGATGGTTTGTTCAGGTAATACGTTGGTGATTTCTCAAATGAAAAACTGTTCCGATGAAGTGCGAGAAGAAAAGCTGAACTCATTTGTAGACTACCTGCACAAAGCCAGAAATCAGAGAGCGTTTTACCAAGAATATTGTTCAAACAAAGACGCTTCTATGCAAGTTATATCGTTCGATTTTGCACAAACAGTGCATTATCCAGCAGCCCTCAACAACCAGGATGTGCTTATTTCAAAGTTAAAAGGAAATGCTCTGTATTTGGTATAACCAACGAAAAAGAAAAAGTTCAGGTACTACAATTCCAGTCTTTATAAATCCTATCAAAAATTTTGCATGGCAAATTTTTTACAATAGAGAATATGCATTTATTTTTTTAATTACTTAAATCGTTAGAGGAACTAATATTATCTCTAAAAAAATATTTAAAAAAAATTAAAGTAAAAAAATGTTTTTTAAGAAAAAGCTTTTATTTAAAAATGGGCTAAAATAAAAATAAGATAACTTTTGAGTGAAGTTTGAAACAATATGCAACATAATTTATAAAAGCTTGAGGCGTTATCATAAATAATTTCTGTTTTGGATGTTTTGAATATAAGTGTAGCTATTTTACTGTTCAGTAGTTACCAAATTTAATTAAACGCTTCAAGCTTTTATAAATTATGTTGCATATTTCTTCAAACTTCACTCAAAAGTTATTTTATTTTTATTTTAGCCCATTTTTAAAAAGAAGCTTTTTCTTAAAAAACATTTTTTTACTTTAATTTATTTTCTACTTTTTAGTCTGATCACAATTAATTTAAAAAAAATTAAAGAAGTAATTTTTTTACCTATATTTTAATCGGTTAATTTACCCTAATCCATGGAAGAAGGAGAGGTATATAATATTGTAAAGGAAGGAGCATTTCCCAAAATACTGATCAACATATTATGAATATTAAACGTGCGTATTATGAATGACGTCATTTTGTAAATATACAGTAACGGTTTTAATTTAATTAAAACATTGCCATTGCTTTTAAAACAATATATTTAGTATATTTTTCTTATAATTGTGATTTCTATATAAAAACATAAACAATTAATTAATTATTTTTAATATCTGTTCTATTTAATTCAATAATCAACTCCTGAAGAATGCTGTTCGACTATTTTATCAGTTAACTTTTCGAATTCTTAATTGTCTACTAAATTATTGTATTTTTTAACGGTGCTTAAAGAATATTATAAATTACCATAAACTGAAAACAAAAATTGTGCAAATTAATCGATTATTTACAATTTATAACAATTTTTGTAAAAAGATTACGTTTTGGTTTATAATTTTCCATCACTAATAAGACATATCTTTTTGATAAAAGTAGACACAAACATAAATAAAACTATACAGTTATTAAATTATCATTTTATTAATAAATAAATAAATACAAACAAAATACATAATCTTGAAGTTAAATTTTTATATGCTCATTAATTTTACATATAAGACGCTACTGAAATGAAGGATCAATCTAACCTATATTTTAATTTTTACGTAATTTTATTTTTTACAATATGTTTAAAATTTTTGTCGTTATTATCACATATTTTAACTAAAAAACGAATTCCTTATTTACGTAGAATGATTCCTTTTTCGATATTCCCTTTACTTTGTGTAATGTCAAAATTGGTATTTTTCCGCTTATTATAAACCTGTTTTTTTAAATGAAAAATGTAGAAAAATTAACAAATTTTCCCTAGAAATGGTTGCATTTATTGATAAATACAATATTTATTTACCCAAATATTATATTCACGGTGTATTACGTTTACTAATTTTATTTTAAATTTAATTTTTTGTAGGACTGGATGTTTAGTGCTTATTTGCACGTGTTATAGTGTATATTTACTCTTTTGTTTTTTATTTTTTGTGGTACATTCAAAAGAATCTACGTATTCATTCTAACATATCATATTAAACTATATCTTGTCCCTCTCTTAAGAAATAGTCTCCATCCATATTCTTTTATATCAATGCCCTAATCAAATATAACTATGGAAACAGAAAATTGCAATATAAAATCAATGGACAATATTTGACAATTCGAAATGTCAAAAAAATTGCATAGGACTAAAAATCAACAATTTTGGTTTGGGTCGATTTAGAGCAAAACTAATTATACAATATTGCATTGTCATCAAGGTTAGACAAGTATGCAAAATTTGAAACCTCTAGATCAATTAGAAGTTGTCTAAATTTTGATTCCAAGATTTGATCTAAACCAACAATTGCATCGCGCGCGCCGGAAATGACGTATCCTGGCATAACTAGTACTTAATCTTGACACTAGAGTTGTTAATAGATAAATATAATTAAATACACAAAGAAAATGAAATAAAAAAGAAATAAAGGAAATTTAAGCAAAATAAAAACAACCAACCTGCACAACACATATCTTTATGACGTTTATTAGTAAATAATGAAAAGAAACAAAGTTTGTTTATCTATTTCCGTTGTTTCTTTTGGAATGTGCTTCCATGCCGAGTTACGTCAGCAAGTTAGTTTTATTTAAATTCCATTTAAAATTTTATATTTTTAAATTTTTTTTTTAAAATTTAGGAATTGAAAGGTTTTTTACTGTCACAATTAAGTTTCCATATACTACTAGAATACAAAAAAAAAATTTAATATTTATTTGAGTTATATGCATATTCCCTATTACTTTTTTTGTTATTTTCAGTTCAATTACTTGGGGAGGAAAGCGTTGATATTGAAAAAGGTCCGAATTGCGTCATTAGTTTACTTCATCATTATCTTCAAACCCACAACACGGCTAATCTTGTCCTCTTGAGTGATAACTTAGTAAGCCAGAATAAAAACAACGTTATGTTAGGATATCTCATGTGGCGAATTTCCAAAAACCTGAACACGACTATTTCGCTAAACTTTCTCCTTACAGGACACTCAAAGTTTTCCCTCTGACAGATTTTTTGGATTATTGAAATCAAAATACGCACTAAGCAACGTTGATAATCACGAAGTTCTAATGAATTGTGTAGCCGCCTCATCCCACTGCGGTCATAATAAGGCAGTTTCTGCCGAAGATGTTATTTGGTACGATTGGGGCAACTATATCAAACAATTTTACAAGCCATTGGTTGGTATTACTTCATACCATCATTTTAAAATTTCAAGGGATGGCGTTGAAACTGTTTGCCGATTATGAAAATACTGCTGAATTTGAATTACTACTAAGTCCAGTAGATAATCTAATGCCAACTGTTATTATTCCTGAAGGTCTCAGTCTAGAAAGGCAGTGGTATATTTACAATAATTTAAGAGATTTGGTTCACGACAAAGTAAAAGCTGACTCAATTGCACCTCTACAAACACAAAAAATACCTCAAAAAAGGAATGCAGCATCCACATCAACAAAGAAAACATCCAAGTCAACGAAGAAAGCTGAAAAATCCACAAAAAAAAAAAGAACAACTGAACAAAACGCGACATCCGCGCCCAAAACAAAAAAACAATTATTATTAACCAAATGAAGATTTGAAAAAAAATCAAAAGAAAGAGGAAACATCGAAAAAAGCCCAAAGAAAAAAAAGAAATGTTGAAATTATTTTTTTTTCTTGCATTTCTGTAATTTAAAATGTTGAAATTATTTTTCTTTCTTGCATTTATGTAATTTCTGTTGAACTTGTGTAATTTGTTACAAAGATAATAAAAATAGGAATTTATGGTTTGTTTAATTGAAAAGGGTGTTCAGTTTTCAATTTCTACAAATTTTCATTAAAAAACATCGATTTTTCCGACCACAGGTGCAAAAGATCAAAAACAACAATTCTTGATCTATTTACAATTTTTTTTCGCGATTTTTATAATTAATTTTGAACTTTAAGGATGATTTTCAGAAAAAGTTTCAAACTTAGGAGTCTGCGGTTTGTTCCATTGAAAAATACATTCAATTTTCTATAAATTTCGATCAAAAAACAAAAATTGATTCTTCCGACCATAGGTACCTTTCTATAGTCCAGGTCACAATTATTAATTATGTTGAAAATTACTGTTTTGCAGTAAACTATTTAAACCATCAATCTGTAAATCTTTAACTGTAAAAAACTAAACTTGGACGTAATTTTGGTTCCAGCTGTAACATAAAATTTTAATATTCAATTAGATAGGTTCCTTTTTGATTTAAAAATTACCAATTTTTTGATAAATTACATCGGATAATTAATAGTCAACGATTATGTACTAAAAAATTTCATACAAGTATGTAATACAGTGTAACATACAAAGTCCGATGCCCAAATGCAATATTTTACAAAAATAAAACTTTAAAAATTAGTCTAATATTTCTTAAACCCAAAATAATTAATCCAAACAAAATAAAAATCAATCCATTCTTTGATATATTTTAATTTATAAGAAAAGTTAATAGTTATCCAAATATTTCTATATAGGTGCATATAGAGCTTTCAACAAATGACTGAATGAATAATTATTATCATAATATTATACAACTTGTTTATAATAAATTGCAAAAAAGGCCTTTGCATGTAAAAATTTACAAAAAATATATCAATTAAAAAAGTTTAGTCTGACACAGACTCTATATATTGTATATTTACATAAATTAATGTTAACAATTTCTTACAAAGGGCCTAGTCGTACTTCCATGGTGAAACTGCCCCCGATAGCAACTTATATTAATAACTGTACTAACGGTATGGTGAGGCTACAAGTAATTGATATTTACCACCTTCCCGGCTAAAACTGAGTAGTTACGGAGATAACTAAAATAATAATAAAAAATGTGTGCTTTATTCAAAAAATTTTTTTCGGTAACTACTTAACATAAAAAAATAATTCCAAATCCGCATGAAGGCAAACACTCTCTAGAATATTAAACATATTTATTAACATCCCAGTCCTCGTTATTAAGGATAATAACAAGGATAAAATCCGATCCAATGTTATTTTCATAGAGTTCCCATTGAGTTACCACCTAAAAAAAAAATACAGTAACTGTCCCTTAGTCTACTTTATTACCATACCAAGTTTTATTTAAATTCCAGGGGTGCAACATACTTAAAAAAATATTTTTCACCCTTAACCTGTGGAACAGCCCCTCCAGTTGGCCCGACCCTGGAATTATGCATATCAATCGAAAACTCTTTAAAAATAAAGTGTTATGTCTAATAAAGTGTTTTTTCGTATCTCCTATAGTTTTTGAGATAATCATGGAAAATCAAAAAAGGGTATGATCAGACATGGGGGATCTCCCCCAGATAGAAACTTACACCAGTAGCTATGTCGTCATTTAGATAACACTGTAGGTACCTTATATATATAACTTTCGTTGACCAAAACGAAGTAGTTATGGAAATAAAATAAAAAATTTTGAGAAAATATGTTTTTAGGGTGTCTTATTACCATATGAAGTATTAAAATCCAAGAAGTAGATACTATATTATACACATCAAAAAGACACATTTAAACACATTTTGGACAATTTTCTAATATATTTCCATAACTGCTTCGGTTTGGTCAACGAAAGTTATACATATAAGGTACTTACAATGTTACCTAAATGACGACATAGCTACTAATGTTAGTTTCTATCTGGAGGAGATCCCCCATACCTGATTATATCCTTTTTCGATTTTCCCTGATTATCTCAAAAACTATAGGAGATAGGAAAAAACACTTTATTAGGCACAACACTTTATTTTTAAAGAGCTTTCGATTAATATGCTTAATTCCAGGGTCGGACCAACTGGAGGGGCTGTACGATAGGTTAAAGTTCAATATTTTTTTTAAGTATGTTGCGCTCTTTTAGCGAATTTCCAGAAAGAATTCTGGAAATTCAGCTATTACAGTAGGTCTCATGACGCGACTTGAGCCCGGCACTATGGCAGAAATTTGTTTTGAGGCCCCTAGAACCCAAAAATAATATTCACTAAAATTTATATATATATATATATATATGTATATATATATATATATATATATATATATACATATATATATACGTATGTATGTATGTATGTATGTATGTATATATGTATCAGCACGATAGTTCTTCAGGAAAAACCGCTAGCTTTACGAAATTTGGTGACAACGTTGGAAATCCAAAAATCTTGGATGAGTTCTTCAGCCAGACATGTCGGATGCCAGGAACATGGCTTTTGTTCTTGCAAAAAATTAGTTTTTTGCCAAAATTTGCTATAATTTAAAAGTTTTCGCCACAGTTTTTTACACCATTGCAAAGACGGAAAAAAATCACATAAAAAAGGTTTTTGAACTATTATTCTAGGTTAGCTAGTTTTTGAGAAAATAAGAAAACAAGTTCTGGACCCACCATCCACTACCGGGGCGGTTCTAGAAACCTCCGGCGGTGGGTGGAGACTCATATTTGTTTAAAATATTTCTTTTAAATAAAATGATTTTTTGAGTTTGTTGGTGCCAAATTGATTTATTCTGAAAATAAAACAAATCTTCAATTTATATACGTTAATGACTTATTCTTTTCAAGCCTGAATACCTCAAAAAACGGCAATTTTGTGATTGACTTTCCACTTATCATCAAAACTATAAAGCACTTCTAACAATCTTAGGTTGATGAAATTCGACAGAGTTGTAGAATTTGAAGCATAAATAAAGAGAAATACCCCTGTCGCAGCATCCTGCATAACATAGCGAATTTCCATTCACAAAAGTACGTTTTTCTCGGAAACTAGTTGATATAGAGTAATTGTAAATAAAAAAACCTTCTTTATGTGATTTTTCCGCCTCATTCCGCCAAATTTTTTTCACGAAAAATGTCCAAAACACCGTAAACGTTTTCATGAAATTTCTAAAAAATAAGATGTGTCGTTCTTGAGGTATCGTGCGGACACTTAGTAAACATATTATATATAAATGTGCCGCACGATAACTCAAGAACGAAACATCTTATTTTTAAGAAATTTCGTGAAAATGTTTACGGTTTTTTGGGCATTTTTCGTGAAAAAAATTTGGCGGAATGAGGCGGAAAAATCACATAAAAAAGGTTTTTTATTTACAATTACTCTATATCAACTAGTTTCCGAGAAAAACTTACTTTTGTAAATGGAAATTCGCTATGTTATGCAGGATGCTGCGACAGGGGTATTAATTTAAATAAAACTTGGTATGGTAATAGACTAAGGGCCAGTTACTGTATTTTTTTTTTTGAGGTGGTAACTCAATGGCAACCCTATGAAAATAACATTGAATCGGATTTTACCTTTGTTATTATCCTTAATAACGAGGACTGGGATGTTAATAAATATGTCTAATATTCTAGAGAGTTTCTACCTTCATGTGGATTTGGAATTACTTTTTTATGTTAAGTAGCTACCGAGAAAAAAAATTTTGAATAAAGCACTAATTTTTTATTATTTTTTTAGTTATCTCCGTAACTACTCGGTTTTAGCTTGGAAGGTAGTGGATATCAATTACTTATAGCCTCACCATACCATTAGTACAGTTATTAATATAAATTGCTATTGGGGGGAGTTTCACCATGGAAGTACGACTAGGCCCTTTGTAAGAAATTGTTAACATTAATTTATGTAAATATACAATATATAGAGCCTTTGTATATAATGAAATCGGACTCCAATTCCAAAATTCGATTCGCGCTGCATTAACTACGGATGTATAATTGATATTTAATATTTTCTTTATTTTATACAATTTGTAAACTTAATCAAAAATAATAAATCTATCTTAGTCAAATTAAAATTTACGTATTTTTATCATGATTAAATATCATTGTAAAATATCTAAAACGTCATTGTAAAAGTGAATAAAATACTTAGTTTTAAAAGTAAAACAATTTTATTATTTATTAAAACACTTCAACACCATCAGTAAGTTAACAGCGAAGTCCAGCAACACCAGGATCGAGGAATTTGGTTTCCTATTGCGCCAGCCAGAAGTAAGAATCCTAGTTCGGCATGATTATCAACTGACGGAGCCCAATATAAAGGCTGCCCTGGTGACAGCAAAGCCAAGCCAACTTCAACCATTAATGTTCTGTGAACTTACCTACAATTAGTAGCGTCTAATCCAAGTTAGTCCCGAGAATATACACCAAATAAATACATGCAGACCATACATAGTAGGTATACTGGTGTCTGGTGTGTATTTACTAGGAGAAAAATATTTTTATATACGTGTATGTATATATTTTTTTTTTTATTTAATGTAGGTGCAACAGTAGTCATAAAAAACATAGATAATAAGAGAAATTTTATAATAATTAAATGAAAAGTATGACTTTATCTAATTTCAAAATAAAATTTTTGGGAATTTTCAGCTATTGGTTTCAGACAACTTAATTACAGTGATAATTACATTGAATTGATAAATTTTCAGAAGTTGAAATTAAATCAGCGGTCTGCAGACTTTTTTGGCTACGTAAGCAATTTATTTTCTAAAAAAATGTCAAGAAAAATGTAAGATAATGTTATCCTTATTTCTTGCTCTAAATTTATAATTCTTTCCTTTTTTGTTTTTATGCTAGACAACGTAGAAAATTTTCGTTCGCACAAGTATGAAAAACTTAATAAAAGTTTAATGTCATGGTTCACTCATATCAGAACCACAATATTAATTTTCGATACGTGTGCGAAAAACGACGTATTCTAGTAGGCTTAAATTGGGGCACGAGTTTAAGGGACTGACGCATATACAACGAGATCGAGTGCGCTGACTACCCCCATTCGCCTAACGGCTCGTGGGGGTAAGCGCACGAAATCTCGTTGTGTATGCGTCAGTCCCTTTAGCGAGTGCCCCAATTTCAGCCTACTGGATACCTCACTTTACGCATACGTATCGAACAAAATTTTTTATAACGACGGCTTCCAAAGTTTAATAGAGAGAAAAAAATTAATTATTTCTAAGCAATTTTAGAAAATAGTTGGATTAATTTTATTTTATACTAAGGTTATATGAAAAAATTTTTTTTAGTCGAATTTTCTCCGAAAAATTAGACTTATACAGTCTATACGATAAGAGCTGCGAGAGGCGAGAGTAGGGGCGCTATCCGTTTTCGGACCCGTAGAACACAATTATGTAGAAAAAAAAGATGTCTGAATATATATATATATATATATATATATATATATATATATATATATATATATATATATATATATATATATATATATTCCCGCCGCCTTTTAATTTGTGTAGGGCCCCCCTATGGAAGTTAAGAAATGAAATTTGGTAAATGGGGCTCATTTTCGAGGCACCTCATACTATCAAAGTGGGGTCAAATTTTGGGCAAATTTTTTTTCCGACCCGACCTTTAAGGGGGTGGTGGGGGGTAACAAAACAATAAAACTTTTCCAAACCGGTTTTAAATAATGTTTCGATTAGTTATCTACAACATATCCAAAATTCAGCTTCCTAGAGTGATTTGGAGGGAGTAGAGAGGTGGAAAACAATTTTCGCTGGATTTAACACGCCCCCAGCCCCCCAGAATTAACGTAGTGGATTGAAATTTGGTGTGTTGATAGAGTTCATACCTAGGTTATGCTTTTTGGAGGTTTTAATATTTTACCCCCACCCCCCTCATTTTTAAACTACAATTTCATGCTTTTTTGACGTTTTCGAAGTTTGTACCACTCGCACAGGTCACCCAAATAAACCTAGAGGGCTGAAATTTTGCATTGGGATTGAGTTAGTATCAAGGAGGTGCCTTTTGGGGGTCTCAACTTTTAACCCTTACCCTCACCATTTTTATACCAAAAAGAACATCATTTTTCTTGTTTTTTAACAGTTTCGTTCGGGTCAAAATCTCCCCAAATAAACCTAGAGGGCTGAAATTTTGTGTACAAGTTAAGTTAATAGCCAGCTACTGCTTTTTGGAGGTTTCAACTTTTAACCCTTACCCCCACGATTTTTACGCCAATATTTCCTTGATTTTTTTGCTTTTTTTCTAACACGTCTAGAAGCTTTCTAAGAAAACATACAGAGCTGAAATTTTGTACGTGTATTGAGTTAGTATCCAGCTAGTGCCTTTTAGGGATTAAACATTACTTTTCCCCCCACTTCTCCCATTTTTACATCGGAATTCAGTTGTATTGTAAATGTGTTTTAAATGAATTACTTTTATTCTAACACACAGTAGGCGAATAGTAATTTTAAAAAATTTAAAAAAAAATGAATTTACTTTTTTAACAAAAGCAATACATACATATAGGTAGTTGCATACATGCATATTATATTACATATAGGTAATTCTATATGTATACATACATATAAAGTAGGAATTTTGGATTTTTATTATTTATAAAATAATTTTTTATTTATTTAATCACATTTCGCTTGTAGACATTCAATACCGAAGATGAAGGGGAAAATTCGACTACCGTGATGGGGCCCCGCTGCTTACGGCGTTTTTATTAATTTGTAGATAGTTTTTGTTTTATTATTCCATGTTTAATTTGAATAGGATTACCATTGACAAATGAATATCATTATTTTCTCGTACAGTTAGCTACTTTTACGCAAGGTACTGTACTTTTGCGCACACTTACTATCATTTGTTTTACAATGATGTGAATACTGCTTTTGACGCCCGCTACACAACGCTCGAATATTAAACTTTAGAAGTGGGAGTTATAAAAAGTTTACTTATATTTAAATAAAAATATCCTTATTTAAATTTTTAAAAATTTTCTCGGAACGTCCCCAAGGTGTTTGCGGAACATTCGTGTTCCGTGAAACACTGACAGCAAATCACTGGTTTAAATACTGAATACCATACGGTACCCGTGACTACTGTGTATTGAAATAATATAGCCAGCATTAACAATAGACAAAGCTATAAAAAATGTTTTTTAAAAATCTAGTATAAATTTACAAATGCAAAAAATTGTTAATATTTATAATATACCCCCATCCGTATTGTTAATAGTGTTAACAAATGTGTAACAAAGCAATAATGCAATAAAACCATAAAACCATAAAAATGGATAAATTTGAGAAATAGTTGTATGTTTGCTCAGTAAAATATGCCCAATAAAGTAAACTAAAACGGTGGAAACAAGATGAAATAGAGAAACAGAAGAATGTATAAAAAGTAAAGCAGTCGAAGGCATAAAACTTTTCTGTTTCACTTGGTACAACAAGTGTGTCTCCGACTGTTTTACTTTTTATTCATTCTTGTTTTTCTCTATTTCATCTTGTTTCCAACGTTTCAGTTTACTTTTTACGCAGTCGGGTTTTTTGATTTTTTCAATTAACTTTTTTATTTAGGTCTTTTTGAAGTTGTTTAATTATTTAAAAAAAAAAAAATGTATAGGTACGCATATGAGATTACTGCAGGTGGCAGCCTAAAAATTACTACGAATTTGATATTAAAAATTTTTTTGTACTAGCGCTAATATACTAGCTTTTGTCTACGACCTCGTCCACGTAGAGTCATTGAAGGTTGATTAAATGATTTCGTAAACTTACTATGTCGTCATCAACTTCACACGAATGAATTCATCGACAAAAACTAATTTCCATATAAATTTTCAACCCTTGATCTGCCGCCTTAGGGTATGAAATTTTAAAAATCTCCACTTGGTACTCGCTTACGTTACTAAAAAAACCCTGTGCAGAATTTTACGTTTCTAGACTTAACGATTTTCCATCGTAAAATTCAATTTTCAATCGTAAAATTCCAAAAATCCCATCTCAGAGCTCACCTACGCTACATAAGGAAATCCTGTACAAAATTTTTGGGCCCAGTAGGCTTTTCAAATAAATTTTGACCGCCTATTTTACCCCCTTAGGAGACAAATTTCCAAAACCCCAAAACATTATGTAAGGAACCCCTTTGTAGAATTTTACATTTCTATACTCAACTGTTTCTATATAAATTTTCGTCCCCTATTTTTTAACCCCTTAAGAAACGAGATTCCAAAAATCAACTCTTGGTGCGTGCTTGCGTTACTAAAGAAACCCTTGTACAAAATTTTACGTTTCTAAACCTAGCGGTTTTCTATATAAATTTTCATCCCCTATTTTACATCCTTAATGGATAAATTTTTACAAAAATTCTCCCTCTTAATGCTCATCTACATTACTAAAGGACCCCTGTGGCCCTGTGCAAAATTTTACCTTTTCTAAAATTTTCATCCCGTACTGTATACCCTTAGGGGATGAATTTCCCAAATCTTTTCTTGGTGTTGCCTTACGTTACATAAAGAACTCGTCTGCAGAATTTCACGTTTCTAAATTCAATGGTTTGCTATATAAATTTTTCTTCCCCTAATTAGGGGATGAATTTTGAAATTTCATGTACCCTAAAGCACTCCTGATATTAAGAAGAATTCAACGACGCCTTTATCAAAATCCATCAAGCCTGCAGGCTGCGCCACAGAAACAGACATAGAGGATACATACATACTTCCTAAACACATTACCCTCCTTCTGATGCAGTCGGATAAAAAGACATTTATTAGAGAATACTTGTTGACTATGTACAAAACTTGCAAATAAAAAGTCGCAAGTCCATACATAAAGCGACTTCCGAGAGTAACTTGTGGAAGAAAACTTAAGTATAAAAGATGTGAACACGTCTATACAAGTAATGTCTGCAAAAACTTTCGCAAGTGACTTGCATGTCGACACAAGCGATTAGAAATTCGCTACTTGTGCAGATGCTGCGACAGGGGTATTTAAAAGTATTTATTTTGTATTTAATTGTTGGTGTATCAGGTACTAAAAAATCTTAATCATGTCATATTTATACCTATTCTAACTCAAAAATACAATAATATTTTTCCTTGGACATCCTTTCTATATCCAATTTTAGTGTGTAACAGTTAGTATCATAAACACTGTTAGTTTACCTTCATTATTGTAAGGTGTTTAATATTTTTATTTTTCGAATTGTCTATCAACATAAGCTTTTTTAAATGCCTGTATATAACCCTGCACATCACAATCTGACTGATTAAACTTTCATGTACACTTTTTCCAAAACTCAATAATAAGGGGGATAAAACCCTGCAAAGGGGTGAAACGAAAACCATTTTTCCTAAGTATTTTCCAAACGCTTTTGAATAACGGATTGATAATCTAGAGATATGTATTTTGCTTTAGAAGGTTTGAATTTATGTTAACACTTATTCCACTACTTGCGGTCAAGCGGTGGTTTTGGGTGCTAGGTGTGAGTTATCATGCCTTTTATTTTTTAATTTACAGTTATTTAAACAGATATCTTAATAATATGAATCCTCAGATAATGCCGTGCAAAAAAGATATACAGCGTTTATTGTCTATGCGGACATTCTTTAAGGGGACGGTTTCTATGTACATGTTTATATACACGAAAATACTTTTAAAATAAACACTATCTAACGTAAACAAATCTTGCAAATTTAACATATACAGGCGATTATTTTGGAAGTTAACATAAGTATATGATAATAACAATAATAAAAATTATTAATACACATATGAATGTATAATTTCCAAGCTTACAATTAGATGTAAATATTATGTATACTTCTTTTCAGATAAAATTGATCATGAGTTTTCGTTAAAAAATTAAATAATTCTTATATTCGAAACAAATCGATCTTCTATTCTTTTCCAAAAATAAACTGCAAATTTAAAATTTACATAAATGCAATAATAAAAGAGATAAAACCAAGAAAACGGAAATTATTTAAATTCAAAGTTACGAAGCATGGTTAAATTTAACTGAAATAGACCATAGCTAGAAAATATTCTTTAGAAAATTATTTTAACAAAACTACTTTAACTTTTATATAAAAATAAATTGTGAGAGAAACACCCTCTATATGAATTGTCTAAGCGGACGACGTTTGTGTATTGTCGTCCGGTTAAAGAGCACTCGGTGTGCGTGGTACATTTCGATAAACCAGTGTTTTTCAACGCGTGGGTCGCGACCCCCTCGGGAGTCATGAAGCCTTTTTAAGGGGGTCGTAGTTTTTTTTTAAAAATAAAACCACTAAAATTCAAAATATAATATTTAATAAAGAAAATGTTAATTAAAGGTTATATAACGTGATGGTTGCGCCTGTTTTTCGTTGACCAATTTTTCCCATCGCAGATTCGTTCTTGATACGTAAAGAATCAGATCATTTTCTAAATTTAGACGATTTATCTGTTTGCTTTTTATTTGAGCCATCGAAGAAAATGTCAACTGACACGGGTAAGAGGTAGAAAATAGGATCAAACACTTCAAAGCTTCTATAGTTAATTGTGGATATTCTGTTTTTCTCTTTAACCAAAAAGTATCCAAAGTGACAGATTTGAATTCCAAATGTAGCATTCTATCAGCCGATAATTCCAGCAGATTTTCTTTTACGTTGGTTTCCAAACTTGGCTCGTCTGCGCTACCTTTAAAATGTGCCTGTTTCAGGTACTTAGTTACGTATTTAGTCGATACCTAATTATGAAAATAATCAATAATGATGAACGGATTCGATATTTATAACATAAAAAAATAAAAGATAGAAATAACGGAGGTTAGGGGTCGCGAAATATTTTTCCATACTAGAGGTCGCGTCATCAAAAAGATTGAAAAAGTTTGCGATAAACAGTACCGTTTTCGAGTAATTTAAAGTAGAAGAGTGTATATCCAAATTATTCCCTAATCATAAGTGATGGAATAATTGGTACGATAAATTTAATTATCCTAATGTTCAAACGCACTCCTAAAATATGAATCCATTATTCAAAAGCGCCTAAAAAATTTTAAAAAAAGTAATCAGTTCGTTCCAACCGTCTACATCTCTCTTCTCTACTTTATCTTTCTTATTGTTGAGTTGGAAAAAAGTGTAGATTAAAAGGTACCATTATTTTTGAACGTACTGTCAGCTCTAACAATTACGGTACAGAATTCTGGACTACGCTATATATATAAAGATATATATATATATATATATATATATATATATATATATATATATATATATATATATATATATATATATATATATATATCTTTATATATATAGCGTAGTCCAGAATTCTGTACCGTAATTGTTAGAGCTGACAGTACGTTCAAAAATAATGGTACCTTTTAATCTACACTTTTTTCCAACTCAACAATATATATATATATATATATATATATATATATATAGCGCGTGCAGTTGAAGATTACACATAAGAAATCCAGGAGATGGTGTTTCTAGGGAAGTCAATAATAACGCTTCATTTTTCAAAATTTTGTCAGAACATTTTAAAACAAGTCATTTGCAATTAAAACTAAAATATATCAATTATTATTAGTATACTTGAAATGGTTTGTTTGTTTTTGTTTCTTAAATAAATTAGTCAATAAAATTTACTATCCAATAATACTAATGTGTAATTTTTAACTGAACACAAATACTTTTACGAAAATAATAATTGAATTGCCATAGGAACGCTATATATATAATGCCTATTTCATAAATCAACAAAACGGCCACAAATACTGTTGGGTCAATCCATATCAAGTGATCCAAATTTGAATTAATTTTTTACCTGACCTCACTCAACATCTTTTTTCTTTTGATTTTCTTGAAGAGCTACTCTAACTTAGTACAAATTTCAAATTTTAGATTTTTATCACTTATAGTTGCCTTTTTAAGTAATTTTAAAATTTGGAAAATTCGCAAATTTTGACAGTGTAACGTAATACGTTTTTTACTGTAACTACGTTTAGGGTTACTATAGAAATATAAAATACCCCTGTGGCAGCATCCTGCATAACATAGCGAATTTCCATTTACAAAAGTACGTTTTTCTCGGAAACTAGTTGATATAGAATAACTGTAAATAAAAAAACCTTCTTTATACGATTTTTCCGCCTCATTCCGCCAAATTTTTTTCACGAAAAATGTCCAAAACACCGTAAACGTTTTCACGAAATTTCTTAAAAATAAGATGTTTCGTTCTTGAGTTATCGTGCGGACACTTAGTAAACATATATATAAATGTGCCCGCACGATAACTCAAGAACGAAACATCTTATTTTTAAGAAATTTCGTGAAAACGTTTACGGTGTTTTGGACATTTTTCGTGAAAAAAATTTGGCGGAATGAGGCGGAAAATTCACATAAAGAAGGTTTTTTTATTTACAATTACTCTATATCAACTAGTTTCCGAGAAAAACGTACTTTTGTAAATGGAAATTCGCTATGTTATGCAGGATGCTGCGACAGGGGTATTTTTTTTCACTGTGACCACTGTACACTGATAACACCGATAATAAAATGAATATTTTTGTAAAACTTTTTCAAATAATATTTAGTGTCCCTCCAAATATTTGAACATATGGTGAACATGTGAAGGTTTTCGGAAATTTGAAAAAATCATTTATGTACAACAAATCATTTGTGTAAAATACATTTTTAATTGTTCATTAATTCGTAACTTATTAACAATAATTATGTACTCAAAAACAGTTACTCGAATATGTGATAATTAATTTTGAAGCTTCCCGCTCTGTTTTGAACAGAAAATGGATGACATGTCACGACTCTATTTATTATAGGGACTCTAAGAAGTAAACGAATCAACTACCACCTATTTTTGAGTTATGAATGTAGATTCAACTAACGGAACTTGAACCGTTACAAACCAGAGGACTCTGATTCAAAAAAATTAATACACGGTAAATATTTTTTCATGGTTTTTCGCGGTATAAATACTTCTCAAGTACAACCACATTCAAAGATTATAACACCAAAACAATGAGTCACCAAATTGGAAATTGTTATTTTAATATCTAATACATGTTCAACGTTTGCGTAAAATAGATTGGAAATGAATTAAGTATTTAACATACATCATTTGGTTTAAGCTAGAAAGAATAATTAAATTAAAACTTTTTAATTGTTCATTCTCATAACTTATTAACAATAATTATGTACTCAAACATGTAATAATTATTTTTAAAGTTTTTCGCTCTGTTTTTGACGGAAAATGGCTGACATATCCTGACTATTTGGTATAGAGATTCTATAGGTGAATCAAGATAATTAAAGTACCATTTGCTTTGTTAATACCGTAAAATAGATCCAATCGAAACATAAGGATGTGAATAAGGTCAAAACTTGATTTAAAAACCACTAGACGTGACAGTGAACTTATGTATATATTTCTTAAACAGTAGAATAACTATTTATTTGAGTAGCAATAGTAAATAAGCTTGAAGTTGAAAGAAAAATATGAATAAATCAATTTAGAGTGACATCTTCAAACAGTGTTATTTCTTGTTTCTTAAAACTTTAACTAGAAATAATTTATTTTGGTATTATTCTGAATACAGTATTGTTTAATCGAATTTTTAATATATATATATATATATATATATATATATATATATATATATATATATATATATATATATATATATATATACTTTACATACATAAATGCCATTTTCGACTTCTAGGAACCTTAATACAAATTTCTGTCATAGTCCCGGGTTCAAATGGCACCATAACAGTGGTTTTAATAATTGAATTTTCCATTCTGGAAATTCACTAAAAAAATATTTAGAAGCAAATGCATTCTGACCGACTGACAGTGTTTTTTTTCCATTGACTTATTAACTGCAATTTAATTTGAAGCTCTAATTTCACAAACGGCGATTTTTGGTAAAATATTTGATGTTTCGGACATCGGAAGTGTTTGGCTAAAGAACTCATTCAAGAGTTCGAGACTTTCAACTTTTCCGCCAAAATTTGTAAGAATAAAATGTTTCGTTCAAAATGTTGTACGAACACAGCCACACATTTTGGTCAGCCCTACAGATAGTCTCCAGTCATACTTTCATCACCTCTCTCGATCTCAGTTTACCATAAAGTAGAAATTACAAATTTTTGTTATTTTTTCAATAACCAAGGATATTTTCAAAAAATTTTTAATTACTATAATAAAGTGGAAATGTTTACGTAAGTTTTTATTTAATATATTTAAAGAATAGGTACTCGTAAAAGATATACAAAATAATTACAATGTGAAGTCTTAATTCATGCCTATTGATGCCAATTTACGGTAAATACTTACTGTATAAACAAAATTGTATATAATGTATAATATATAATACCAATACATATTTATACTCCAAGCTATTGGCTATCACCACTGCATTGCTATACTATCACAACTGTTTACCACGTTGTGTCGTTTAGAATGTGACGAACATCACAGTTTACATTGTACAACGGTAACCGTCTGAATAACATATAGTGAATTTTAAAAGTTATTTTTCTCGAAAATTTGTTAACGTAGGAAACTGGTTTAAAAACCTATCTGACTTCACTTTTTCGGTAGTTTGGAATGGTGTAAAAAAAATTCGCAAAAATTTTTGAATAAGTGGAAATTTTGGCAAAAAACTAATTTTTTACAAGAACAAAAACCATGTTCCTGGCATCCGACGTGTCTGGCTGAAGAACTCATCCAAGATTTTAGGACTTCCAACGTTCTCACCAAATTTCGTAAACCTAGGACATTTCGTTCGAGAGTTATCGTGCGGACACATATATATATATATATATATATATATATATATATATATATATATATATATATATATAAATACATACATACATATATATATATAATATATATATATATATATATATATATATATATATATATATATATATATATATATATATATATATATACATATATAAATTTGAGTGAATATTATTTTCGGTTCCTAGGGACCTCAAAACAAATTTCTGCCATGGTCCCGGGTTCAAGTCGGGTCATGACAGTGGCTGTAATAGCTGAATTCCATTCTGGAAATTCGCTAAAAACAAATAATTTTAAATTTTGAAAAATTCTATCATACATTTTTGAAAATATTAAATATTTTAAGGCGAAAATATATTTAAAAGCTGAATTTTGTTTAATAAAAACCATACATCTACTCATTTTACCTCAAAAATGTCGGAAAATATAATATTTTTTCAATAATTAACCCAAAAAAAGCATATAAGAGGTAATTTTTATATTTTCTTTGGAAAATTTCAAAATAAAATGACGTTTGATAGTAGTGTTACAAATAATTTTTTTATTTTGTAGAAGCTGGTAAATAGAAATCGTAATAAATACTCGCCTTGAAAAAATCAAACAAGTATTTAAAACAAAATACTATTTCTTAAAGAAAATATTAAAATTATGTACAAATTCCGTCCTGATAAACTGATATATTCTGTCCATCTTGAGCCCTGGAGCCGATTTTGAGGAGCTGGATTCCCTCCAGACAAAAGCTCATAGCGAATACACACATTTTTAAAATGTCCTTTTGAATTTCGTAACTCAATCATTACAAATAAAATCTAAATTAAAAAATCTATATGACCTGTTTTTTCTCAATTTTCTAGCATCAAGTCTGGGGGTAATTAACTAGGGTGTGATTGTGTTGACATTTTGATGTAAAATATAGTAATTTTAACCGTCTTCAAAATAACGTTTCGATTTTAACAATAAAAAAATTTAAAAAAGTGTTTAAGTTCTGGCAAGATTGTCAAAAAGGGACTGAAATGTTTTTAGATGTTGATATATACAAAAAATATTAATGTGTTAAGTACTTGCTAGACTTATAAGTTTTATGGGTGGTTTTAGCGAATTTCCAAAATGGAATTTAGCTATTAGGCTAAGCGCGCACTACGTTTTTTTTTTCCGCTCGGCGTTTTTCCACAAAAGCTGAAAACGCGTCATCAGCGCGCACTACGTTTTTTTTTTCAGTAGCGGAATTGGCGGGACTTAAAATTATTTCGAAAATGGACGTTCGATAAGCTTGTTGCACTGGTGGTTTACATTAGTAATATGATGTTATAAAATTAAAAATAATTTTAAAGTATGTAAAATTCTGAAAGTTTTAATTTTAATACTTTTTCATTTTTAAAATATTATTAAGAAATAAAAATGATTCAATATTAATTATCAAAATATGTCAAACTTATGAACAAATTTCCATTTTCTTCGACCATTTACATATTTTAGATAGTATCCACTCTTCTTTTTAAATAATTAAATTTGTAAAAATATTCATTTACCAAGATCTAAATTATCTTTTTTACCTATAATGCAATCAAATTTATTAAATTAACTATTTTATCAAATGCAGGACGTTCGTTAAGCTTCTTTTACTTTACGATGGCATTGATAGCAACATAACATTATAAAATCAAAATACTTTTTGTACGCAAAATTCTGTATAATTTAATGACTAAATAAATAAAAATACAAAACAATAAACAAACATATTAAAACATTTTATTTTCAAAATACATAATTATTATCATTATAAATATAAATAATTCAAAATTAATTTTCTAATTATATTTGTAGAAAGATTAATTTATTTATCAAAACCTAAATTACGTTTTTTATTTGTACTGCAGTCCAATTTATTACTATTTTTTAACAAATTTCTCGCCAAAAACATGTTATAATGTTCTTACCTTAATATTAGGATTTTATCCCATACTTGGGGGCTTTGTCTATTTCATATATAATTTTCTTCGTCAAATTTTCCATAAAATTCCAAACCTAACGATATTTTGACTAAAATATTACTTTATATACATTTCTGTTCTGTAGCAATGCATCATAATATGATACATAACCACACTAATCAAAAAAAACCGCTTGCTTATTTACGCAACTGCGCGTGTTGTCATATATTTATATGTGTTACAAAAATGACGCGTTTTTTTTTTAGCAAAAAAAAATGTAACTTTTTGCGTTTTTTTTTCCGCCGCTGAAAAAAAAACGTAGTGCGTTCGCTTATATGGAGTATAATGCTTCACATTTTTTTGCTGAAAAAAAACAGCGGCGGAAAAACGTAGTGCGCGCTTAGCCTTACAGTCACTCTCATGGTGCGACTTGAGCCCAAGACTATGGAAGAAATTTGTTTTGAGGTCCCTAGAAACAGAAAATAATATTCACTAAAATTTATATATTATACTTGTATTTAGTCCCACACCGTTGGACAAGTTCGTTAG
Organism: Brachynemurus nebulosus; assembly: GCA_035578155.1. Taxonomy (NCBI): domain Eukaryota; kingdom Metazoa; phylum Arthropoda; class Insecta; order Neuroptera; family Myrmeleontidae; genus Brachynemurus; species Brachynemurus nebulosus. The sequence goes on from JAPWDM010000001.1 coordinate 108,082,865, forward strand.
CCAGCCATGTCGGATGCCTGGAACATGGTTTTTTTGGTAATTTTTAGTGAAAAAAATTAATTTTTTGCCAAAATTGTCTCAAGTTAAAAAATTTTTGCGATATTTACTTACACCATTAGAAAGAAGAGGAAAAATCACTTAGAAGGGTGAAAAATCACAGAAAAACGGATTTTTATAAATGGAAATTCGCTATGTTATGCAGGTGCTGCGACAGGGGTATTATATTTATAAAGTAGGAATTTTGGATTTTTTGGAAAGAAAATATATCTTCAAGTCCTTTTTTTTGTGTTTTATTTAAAAAAAAAACACAAAGGGTATCAGCAGGTAAGCATGGGTAGGAATTCTCTTGTAGGTATGTTTCTATTGAATTTGAGTTGTATTATTTTTTTTTGCTGCTAGCTGCTATCGACATAAAATTGAAATTTACTGAATTTCGGCCATTAAAAACTTACCCCTTGTGGGCAAAAAATTATTTTTTGAGAGTCGAAAAATCTTTTGAATGGCTTGACGGATTTGGTTGAAGTTTTTATATGCTTCAGATACCTCTATGATATGTCTCAGAAACAATTTTTAGCTTCAAAAATATATAACCTCCCCTCCCCTCCAAAAAAAATTGGTTAACTTTTTAATATTTTTTTTTTATCAACTTGTAGCTATGGTACAATTGTCAAAATTTTTTTTTTGTCGCCTTCTTACTATGATCCATGCAACATAATTTTTTCAGAATTAATTTTCGGGTGCGTTATAGTTAAAAAAAATTAAATGCCTTTTTTTAACTATGACGCACGGAAAGATTTTTTTAGACAGGTATACGCTTCCGGATACTCAGTCGATCGCAAATCATTTGCGAATTTTGAATAAAAACGTTTGTGACTGCGCAGTTTTCGAAAAAAAGAAAATAGTAGATTCAAGTCTTATTAAATTCCTCGATCAGCCGAACACTCTTCATCAGTTTTGAAACCACCAAAATGACAAATCGCTTATAGACTTTCAATCACATTTAGATATCTTGAAGATACCAAAGATGAAGGGAAATATTCGACTTCCGTGATGGGGCCCCGTGCTCACGGCGTTTTTTATTAATATAAAGTTTATTTTACTCAACATTTCTCTTATTCAAATAAACTGCATACTAGTAGTGATAAAATAAACTTTGTTAAAAATTTTTAAACCCCATCTTTAATTTACGCGTTTTATTAATGCTTATAATTATGTCATCGAAGATGACATATTAATATGGTTGTGTGACTGAATAATTATTGAGTTGTACATCCATATTGAATAAACGCAAGAGGGCTGTAGAGTTAACAACTATAGAGTTAACAAAAAATCATAAATTAACACTTTCACTGAGATGACATTACTTGGTGCGTGTCAAAAACACGCATTTGACGAATTTTTTTACTTCTAGTTCTACCAGTAAGATTCGCCAACTTGATGGAGGAGATAACAAGTAGAGATATATATATATATATATATATATACATTGCCGAAGACTGGACTATGATGTCTCTTAAAACGCATAAATTTTGAATATTCCAAGAAGGATTCAAAAGGTGCTTTAATGGAATATACCAAGAAGGATTCAAATTTTCGGATTATCTATTGCACCAAAGGTAATTTTTGTTAACTGATGATTTAGTGCAGTCAATGGAGATGAAAATCGAGCTTTACCTCCGATTTGCTTGCCCATCAACCGATTTACATGAAAATTTGGAATTAGGCTTATCTTACCTTTAGCTTCAAAGGTGACATTGGCCTGTGGGGTGCTTTTTATTTTTAAGGGGTTAAAACCACCCCTTTATCAAAAAATTGAGATTTAACCATTTTAACTTGTTAAAATATAAAAGGTGAAAATTTTTAGTATTCTCTAACATGATTGTCACATGTTGAACCCTTTTTCAAGCCTTAAAAAACTTTAAAACCCCTACAAACGACCGCTAACTTAAAAATAATAATGAAAAATTACTTTTTTATAACTTAAAGTGATTTAAATACAAAGTAAATATTGTTTCACATTGTCCAACATGATTATGATATGTTTTACCCCCTTTTTAACCCTTAAAAAACTTTACGATTCTTAAAAACAACCCTTAAATTAAAAAAAAATTTTAAAAATTACTTTTGTATGACTGAAAATGATTTAAATATCGTCTCACATTTTCAAACATGACTATCATATGTTCAAACTTTTCAACCCTTAAAAACCACCCCTAAGTTTAAAATAATATTAAAAATGTATTTTCTTACAATCATATTTGGCTGCATGAATGGAGCAATATATATACATACTATTCGTTTATTTCACTCTGCTCCGAAATTTTTGTGCTCCGAAAATTAAATTTTTCAAAATAGAAAAAAAAGCGTTATGTTTTTTGACCATAACTCCTACAATTTGCTTTCGCCCTGAGGAACAGAACTTATATTTTTGTTTTATGGATTTAATTAAGATTTGTTGGTGAATCCTCGTGTGTACTCCTTCCTTCAATCCACTCTGTTCGCGGGACTCATGTAACTGTCTTACTCCTGCTCTGATATCCCCCAGAGCAATAAATATTCCTCTCTCACTCCTAGTGACGTTCAAAAAATTAAAAAATATTTATGAATTTGTTATTATTATTTTTCAAACTGGTAATTACTTCCTACAATAAATATATCTCCATTTATATTTTATGATGCTACTGTAAATATATTGAATAAAAAGGTAAAAAAGTATTATTTGTAGGTATAAAATACATACTCTCACAAAAGAGTTGTATACATGTATATAAAATATGTATGTGTGTAAAAATTTAGGACAACTTTTCTAAACTGTGTAGACTTAACTTGTGCAAGTTTTTCTACTCAATTCATATAGGCAACTGCCAATTCACTAAATCTTGATATTTTTTTGCAAGTAGTTTTATTAACGTACCTATTGGCGAAGTTCTGACACGAAATATTTTTTATTGCAAGTGTCGTAAACCCAAATATCTCCTTTTATCTATTTTTATTGGTTTATTACTTTGTCTATTGTATTATTTCCTATGTCCATAAATAAATACCTATTTACCTAAAAAATTGCAGAAAAAGTTTCAAATCTGACTTCTCGCAAGTCACTCTCCTAAGTCGTACGTGTACACTAGCAAATCCGTGCAAGCACAGAGTACTTGCAGAGAGAGCCAAAACTTACAGCAAGTACCCTATGGTAACATGTCCAGAGCACACAAGTGCTCTTTACAATAACTTCCAATGGGAAGTTAACTAGAGCATAGTTTCTTAACCTTTTTACATCCGCGGGCCACCAAAAAATAAAAAAATGTTTTGCGAATCATTATTTTTTTTTATAAAATTGATTTTTATATAAAGTATTTTGAAAAGAAAGAACTTAGTCAATTTAAAAACGTTAGAGCATGAAACCACAATATTCAAACAACACTCACAAAAGAACTGATGCCTACTACTGACGCGTTATTGAAACAATTCTCGGAATATAAAACAGAAACGGATGAAACGCACATTAAATTATGTCATGTCCTGGTCCTTCCGCGAAACGAATTGTGACAATAGTGTTACTTATTTCCGGGAATGAACAACAATGAAATGGATTTAATATAAGCATTTAAAATGAATGCTGTTTTTTCTGAACCACCAAAATTTTGCTGCGGACCATCCAAAAATCTTCACGGACCACCAGTGGTCCGCGGACCACTGGTTAAGAAACAATGAACTAGAGCTACCTGAATTTGTATAGAGCCCTTAATTTTGTACGAATAACATTAGGTCCGCCACACACGTACAGTTTCAACTGACAGTTTGAACTGAACAGTTCAACTATACAGTTTAAACTCTACGTGTGTGGGTATTTCAGTCTCAGTTCAACGCAACTGTACAGTTAAACTGAGACGAATGAAATTTAAATTTTTTAAACTGAAAAGTTCAACTGATTGCTGCGTGTGTGAGGGTTCAGCTGTACAGTTCTCAGTTCAATTTGTGTCAGGAGCATAGACCAATGAACACTATTATTATTATACTACTAGACAAAGCGTAAAGCCAGTTTGTAGGCATTTTTCTTGTAGCAGGTAACGGGGTGAGACAGATGAGATTTAAGGAATATAATATATTGTCCACTTTTCCGCAAATGGAACTATAATTAAAACGAATACCACTCTTTTTCGTTCAAAATTTTGCAGTTTCTTCTCAAGAAAGTAAAATTTGATTATCAATATTATATTTTGACAATAATTATTTGAAAACGTTACTATAAATACCACAGGTTAGCGCATTGATTACTACATTACAGAATACTATTAAGTCGTATACTGGCCGTATCTGGCTGCTTCATTTATAAATTGATAGAGTGAGTCTATAGGATATACAGAATATGTTCTTTGGTCTGTGGTCGTGAGCAAGTTTGATTTTTTGTTTTTTCTTTTAACAATATAATTTCCGCGGAATCAAAGATGTTGCTAGGTGCTGTCCTGCTGTTTCCAATCCATTGTAAAAACTGAAGAATTGAACTGTACGAGTGTGTGCTTCTACAGTGTACAGTTTCACCTGACAGTTTACACTGTTCAGTTCAAACTGTCAGTTGAAATTGTACGTGTGTGGCGGGCCTTATAATAAAATTGTATCCAATATTTTTGTTTAAATATAAATTATAGAGTATAAATGCAGGGTAAGTCCATATCAAATCAACCAATAAAGACATCATTTCAAACATCAATGTTCTTAAAATGCATGATATTTGGTGAATAGTTTCTTCAAATCAATGTGGCCAAAAATACGAAGTTTTATATTTTTTTGAGTATTCGTATTTGAGTTATAACAATTTTTAAAAACCAAAAACCGCAATTTTTAAGAGCGCTTTGAAATATTTAAACATATGTAGCTCAAAAACTATCTGCCCTAGAAAGTTGAAACTGGTACCATTAATTTCAGAATTAGAAGAGCTTTAATTTGACATATAACATGATAATATATGTCAAATTAAAGCCCTTCTAATTCTGAAGAGCGATTTCACCCCTTCCAACCGTTTTTCCGCAAATAAAAAAAATACGTGTCGCTTATTTTTGAGCGTTCTACAACTTATTCAACTTTTATCAAAATCGATAGGTCCGTCCTTGGGATTTTTACTTGTTAGTAACGTATACTGTAATAAATGTACCAGATTTCCACACATCTTCCAGATTAAAAATTATTTCAGTGTGTTACCATTGGAATGCCATCATGAAACTTTGTATACAACTTACTTAAGAGGTTGGGTATAACATATATTTTTTTTTTAAAAAATTGAAAATTTCGATTTTGGTTTTTTTATAAAAATCAATTTTTCGGATTGTGGACAAAGGGTTAAATTTTAATTGTATTATCATGTTATATGTAAAATTAAAGCCCTTTTAATTCTGAAATTAGTGGTACTAGTTTCAACTTTCTAGGGCAGATAGTTTTTGAGCTACATGTGTTTGAATATTTCAAAGGGCTCTTAAAAATTGCGGTTTTTGGATTTTTAAAATTGTTATAACTGGAAAAATAATGGTAATAAAAAGATAAAAGTTTGTATTCGTTATCATCGAAGTACTGTCATATAAATGAAATATTATAATGATCTGAAGACATAAGGTTTTGAGCATTGGTTGATTTGATGTGGACCAACCCTGCAATAAATGAGAACGATTTAAAAAGTTATTTTAGCGAATTTCCAAAACTGGAAATTCAGCTTTTACGCCAGGTGTCATGGTGCGACCTAAGCCCGGGACCATATCAGAAATATGTTTTGAGGTCCCTAGAATACGAAAATGATATTCACTAAAATTTATATATATATATATATATATATATATATATATATATATATATATATATATATATATATATATATATATATATATATATATATGTATCCGCGCGATAACTCTCGAACGAAACGTCTAACGCTTATGAAATTTTGTGTGCGGACTGGATTCTGAATTGGCTTGGCTAAGTTCGTTAGCCAGACACGTCGGATGCCCAGAAGTAGGTTTTCTGGCCATTTTTTATCATTCGATCCTATCATAAGGCAGTTCGATTTTTACATCGTTGAAAAGGAAAAAAAAAATTATGAAGAAAATATTCTTATAATTTTCTTTCTATTTTAAGTATTTTTCGAGAAAATGTAAATTTTCACTTTTATTCTTTCTTTGTTAGTCTAATAAGTAATTTATATTTATATCTCAGTTTTTAATAAGTATAAAAATATTTCACTTTTTTATTAAAAAATTTTGTGAGAACAAGTGAAAACTATTCACATATATGAGATATAACACACATACATGTATAGAGTTTTGTTTCTCATTTATTGCATTATAATTAGCATGGTTCTATTCCATGTTAAAAAATGTAAATTAAACAGATTTTCTAAGCTAATGTAATGAAGAATTTTTTTTTTTTTTTATTGAATTTTTAAGTAAACAAGAAATTGAAGATTATGTTATGATATAAATATTATTAAATATAAAACAAAACAAAATCTGTACAATGTACATATGTATGTACGGAAAAATATTTTGAATCGATTTTGAAAATTTTTCCACTAATAATTAATAATGTTAAAAAATTAAACCATTTCAAATGGATTTAAGGTATTTTATGTGAGGTCAAGGTTTTCGGGACCTAAAAAGGCCAGAAATTAATTAACCAATCGATTTTAAAAAATTTTTCACAGTTAGTAAGTTAAAGTATTTGAATTAATTAATTAAATGATGTCCGCAAGAAGCTTACGGACTGCCATAAGTTATATGAGATCCTTAGAACCCTTTTCTTACTGTTAGAGTACTAGACTTGTATGAGTTTCGCCAGGATTTACTGATCCCATAATTGTAAAAAATAAACTAAACGACCAATTTTAAAAATTTCTTCGCTGTTACAGAGCTAAACTATTTTAGATAGATTTAGAATACATTATGTAAGGTCCGTCAGGGTCCACAGGACCCAAAAGTGTCAAAAATAAACTAACTGACCGATTTTGAAAATTTTTTCACTGTTACAGAGCTAAACTATTTTAGATAAATATCGATTACGTTATGTAAGGTCCGCCTGGGTCCATAGGACCCAAAAGTGTCAAAAATAAACTGCCTGATCGATTTTGAAAATTTTTTCGCTGTTACAGAGCTAAACTGTTTTAGATAAATATAGATTCCGTTATGTAAGGTCTGCCAGGGTCCATAGGATCCAGAAGTGTCAAAAATAAACTAACTGACCGATTTTGAAAATTTTTTCACTGTTACAGAGCTAAACTATTTTAGATAAATATAAATTACGTTATGTAAGGTCCACCAAGGTCCATAGAACCCAAAAGTGTCAAAAATAAACTAACTGACCGATTTTGAAAATTTTTTCACTGTTACAGAGCTAAACTATTTTAGATAAGTATAGATTACGTTATGTAAGGTCTGCCAGGGTCCATAGGATCCAGAAGTGTTAAAAATAAACTAACTGACCGATTTTGAAAATTTTTTCACTGTTACAGAGCTAAACTATTTTAGATAAATATAGATTACGTTATGTAAGGTCTGTCAGGGTCCATGGGATCCAAAAGTGTCAAAAATAAAGTAACCGACCGATTTTGAAAATTTTTTCACAGTTGGGGAACTAACTATTTTAGATAGACATACATTACGTTATTTAGGGTCCGCCAGGGTCCATGGGGCCCAAAAGTGGTAAAAATAAACTAACCGACCGATTTTGAAAATTTTTTCACTGTTACAGAGCTAAACTATTTTAGATAAATATAGATTACGTTATGTAAAGTCTGCCAGGGTCCATCGGATCCAAAAGCGTCAAAAATAAACTAGCCGACCGATTTTGAAAATTTTTTCACTGTTGGGGAGCTAAGCTATTTTAGATACATATAGATTACGTTATGTAAGGTCTGAAGTGTCAGTAGGACCTAAAAGTGTCAAAAATAAAATAACTGACCGATTTTGAAACCTTTTTACTATTACGGAGGTAAACTATTTTAGATAGGTACAGGTTGTGTTATCTGAGATCCACAACTGTCCTGCGGATGCAAATGCGGCGTAGAATGCTACACAACGGGTTTTGAATATATATATATATATATATATATATATATATATATATATATATACATATATATATATATATATATATATATATGTATATATATATATATATATATATATATATATATATGTATATATATATATATATATATATATATATATATATATATATATATATATATATATATATATTTACATAAAGTCCGCCTAGAATATACGGTCGAGCTGATTTTTTAATGAGGTCCACCGGGATCTTGCATATCCGAAAACGCCAGTAATAAGCTATCGAAAAGATGCTAAAAAATTTCTCACTGCTAGAGAACTAAATTATTTTAGATGGATACAACTATGCTGCACAAAATTCGTTCGGGTTCTTGGGTCCCTAAAAATACCAAAACTAATTACCCAGCCGATTTTAAAAATTCTTTTACTCTTAGAAAGCTAAACTATTTTAAATAGGTACAGGTCTTAGATGAGATCCGCCAGTGCCCAAGATTTGGAAATTCGCTATGTTATGCAGATGCTGCGACAGGGGTATTTAAAGATATTACAAGCAAAATATTGAGTGCACATGTAAGATTTTAGATTAGGATTTGAACTTTTAGTTTTAACGTAACGGCTTTTAGCAAAAACAGTTAAACTAGTATTTTTTATATAGTTTTCATATTTCATATTAGTATTTTGATTGGTCGAACCATATTCACTCTATTTCAAAATTTACCTTTGATTTGAGTACATCAGTAGAAAGATCTTTAAAAATGAAGGGTTGTGTGAATTTAAACTTTTTTTCTATCTATTATAGTTTTCGAGTAATTTGACAAAATTAAATTTTTACCCCAACTTTGGGGGTGGATTTCACCTCTTAAATGGCGTTTTTGGCCGATAAAAAAATACGTGTCTGTTGTTTTTCCTTGTTCTACACACCTACCAAGTTTCATCAAAATTGGGAATTATCACTTCAAGACCTTTACTTGTCAGAGAGCGACTTTGTAGAGTAAAACTTGCCAGTGGAGATGAACCATAAGAATTTCTCAAATCCTCACATAGGCTTCTGACTATGATCCCGCTATGCTCCTGATTTGACGATTGTCCCACCACTCCCTATGTTATATTGAAGTTGCTATGAACAGTGCACATAAGAACTCCACATAGGAAATAGCACATTTTGACAAATGTTCTAGAATATGATCTATTTATCAACTAGCAGAGATATTGGAAAACTGATTGCAACATTTAATTGTTCAATCAAAATTAAACTAATATAAATCAAATGTCCCATTTTGACAAATGTTTTCAAATATTTTCATCTGCAACTAGCAACTGATATTAGTTTTTTGATATTGTTGTTAGCTGACGAAAAAAATAATGTCGAAAAATTTCCAACTTCTGCTATTTAATGTTTCTTACTATGACCATTGCGATACTGAAATCGGTTTTCGAGCTTCTTTGCTAATTTACGTATAGAATATTCTAGAAGATTTATCAAAATGTGATATTTTATCTCTTTTTCGATGACACATAAATGGTGCAATTCATTTTTCGATATCTTTGTTAGTTGACAAATAGAACATTTTAGAATTTTTGTCAAACTGCGCTGCTTAACCTACTCTTCGGGATACTAGGATAATTTATCGAAATACTAGGATAAGGGAGCTAAAATTGACAAAAATCCGGGAAAATCGGGAAGTTATGAAAAATTATTTCAATATTAAGCGTTTATGCTTTTAGAAACTTTATTATTTCGGAATTCTGTATCTCCGTTTCTTTATATTTCTTTTATAGTTTTTATTTTATTTATTTATTTTTCTTATCGGAAAATATGTTTTTACTAATTGTAAGTTAAAACAGAATGCCTAATGAATTTTAAATTGTTTATGTTTATTTGTATGTCCAAATGCGTAATACAACGTATAAAATGATGGGTTAATATTTAAAAAAAAGAAGTTGTCAAGGGCATTGTACAATTCTACTTTGCACGGAAAAAGATAGTAATTTATAAGTACTTTGTCATACAATTATATTTTATACATAGTCATACACACATACTACAAACGGAATTAAACACTTCACTGCGATTTCGGTGGGAATTTAATAATAAAACATTATGTTCAACCTCCAAATATGTACCTTACCCTAATTTTTTATTTGTACATATAATTATTTAAATGAAAAATGTACGTATTGTTTATATAAAAATGCACAGTAATAAGTTGAACACAACAATTTAGCAAATTTTTTCTTTAAGTTTAAAAAATTTATTCAGGATTAGTCAAAGTATTAGTAATATAATGAAAAGTTTAATAATTTTATAAATATCTACTTTTTAGTTATGAAATCATATCCTTTTATTTTTTACAAGAACAAGACCATGACTATCGTCCTACTTACTGACCTTAAATATCGGGACAAAACTGGATTTAACTATTTTACAACCCCATGAAACCTTTGTCTTTTTCCAGTCCTTAATTTCTAGTTTTAGTTTTGCGTATCGTCGTAAATCGAAACGAATCAGTCGATATACTTTTTTTTTAAGTTTCCATATAAAGAAATTTCTTTCTTAATTTAGTTTAATTTAATTAAAACTATATTTAAATACTGACCAATTTAAACAATATATATATATATATATATATATATATATATATATATATATATATATATATATATATATATATATATATATATATATATAAATAACCTTTATATGTGCAAGATTATTCTGGATAATGCCGATATGCGGTAACAATTTTGTTATTAACTCAAAATATGTCATAAACCTAAACTTGTAATACTGGTCATGTACCTCGAAACAAATGATTTAGATTTGCGGAACAGTGAAAATGTTGTCTGACGTCATTTGAAACGACGTAACTCGAGAATTGGTGTATATAGAAGGTATAAGAAGAATTAAATAATTATAATTTAACAACAGTAACTGTTTGAATGATCATATTCCAGTTTTTATAAACATATCGCTATTCCTCTTAAATTCTTTATATAATCTATGATAACATAACAGTATAAAGTGTCTAGTAAATGAAGAACGTAAAAATTGCTGTGAACATTTTATTTTGCTTTTTGGAAAGAGTGAAAATTTATCCAACGTAAATGTAAACAAATTTCATAATACTAACCGAAGGAAATGCAAAATAATTTTTAACAACTTTAAAGTACTTTATGTGTAAGGTAAACACTAACAAATTACTGATATTTGATGTGACTGATACCGATTGTATTTTCAATTTTACATGTTAAATATAAGTAAATGTAATCCACACATACAAAAGCGATCGTGAGACTTTCCGAGGCAAGTTCCGATTCAAGTGCAAACTAATCAGTTTAAAATAAATAAAATTAATATTATTAATGAAAAAATTTTTTTAGCGACAGCCTGCATATAAATTATTAAGAACGAACTAAAAGAAAGAAAATATTTTATTTTCTTTCTTTTAGTTCGTTCTTAATAATTTATATGCAGGCTGTCGCTTAAAAAAATTTTTTCATTATTCATTTTACCTGCAGTTGGATTCTAATAATTTAATTTTTTTTTAATATTATTATTTGGCAAATATTTCTACTTGATTTTTACAAACTTTTTACAACGTTTTTAACATCTTTCGTTGTCATTATCAGACAAGACGTGTGATGATGTTCGTTATAAAACGAAACATGTCAAAAACTTTGTAGTAAGTTTATAAAAATGAAATAGTGATATTTGCAAAGTAATAATATTTGTTTTATTTACAATATGGATTGTCACAAAGCAACACTCAAATCAGCGAACTATTTAATCAGTTGAAAGTTTGGGTTTTATAGTTATTAGAAATAACATTTGAATATTACTTTATTGACTTTTGCTCTCGTGTAGTTCTAAAAATGTAGATTTAATTATACACAGTGTTTCAAAATTATACACAACATATCACCACTGTAAAGTAGTTATTAAATCGCTGGGCTGTTATAACAATATGTCTACAACAACGTTATATTTCACTAAAATGAATTAAGCACTCGTTCCATAAAATTTTAAATATTTTCAAGAATTTATAGCTATTTACTTATTTGTTTTCGTATAAGCACATAACAGCGTCCAATAATAATTTTTTAACCAATTTATAAGCAGTAATATTTGAATTATTTGGAACACCGAATTTAAACTTGAACACTAAACACTTTGAACATTGTTCTGTATTAAAAGTATGAAGTAAAACTTTTAATAAAGTCACCGTATTAAAATTAATGTAAACTATTTTTTTATGCACCTTTGGTAACCTCTAATGTTAACGCTAACATTAATTATAATAATCTTAACTAGAGTGACATGTAATTACGACAATAAACCAAACTTACCAATGAGTAATAATAAGCCATTTAAGAATTTTTTTAAAGAGCACTGCACGTGTAACAATATATCACTGATGATGTATCCGTTGGTAATTGGGTAGGTATTGTTGTTAATTTTGAACAATGAACAATGTTTTAAATTTAAATGGGGAATAAAATAACGATTCAAACGAAAGTAACAATGTGAGTTATTTAAATGATTATTTATTTATATACCTTTCTATCTTGGAAGGTTTGTTCATCAATAAAAAGTAGTAGAAGATGAGATTGATGAGCCATTAAAGTAGGGGGTTCCAATCTATTTTATGAATGATTTTTGTAAATGACAAGCATTCGTTCTTCTTTCATTTCAATTATCAAACAAATTTTTTCGTACATGTTTATGAACAAATTAATAATGAATTTTCAGATTTGACAAGAGAAGTTGTTAATATAAATTGTATGTATATAAGAATACATCCGTTCCCTCACGAGTATCTAATTGAGTAAAATAAGGTTGAAGACTTATTTATGATAATGCAACTGTTTTTTTTTTTTTTTTTGATAATGCAACTTATTTATGATAATGTAACTATATTGTTTTTAATGTAACTGTAAAATGGGTAAATATAAACAGGTAATATTAAAAGGATAAAGAATAAATATAAATATAATAATTTCGGACATCAAAAAATTGGTTCACGTAAGCAGAGCCCGCGCTAGAGCCCTTAGACAATTTTTTCTTTTTGTCCGAGTCAACGTGAACGCTGGAGCGGGCGCTGACGTAAGTACTTTTAAGCATTAAGTGAATGCTTAAAAACCAATCTTTTTTCAAATTCTCCAGTTTTTCACAAAATAACAACCTGATCAATTGGGTAAATTGAACCCATAAAAATTCAGTTAGAAAATATCTAACGCAAGTAGAATAAACATGTTGTCCATTTTTTTTTTTTTTTTTTTTTTTTTTTATAATAAGGACTAATAGAGTCTATTTCATATATTGCCAAAAGGGCTAACAAAAGTCAATCCACCCCCAATATTTTTTTTTATGCACTTGTTATAAGTGAACCATTAAAAAAATTCTTTTCAGAAATCAACAAAAGCAGTTAAGTTCTTAAAATTCTTAATAAAATAATAAATAAGTACCTATAGTTTAATTGAATTGGAAATGTGATGTTATTGTGCAATAACTACCGACTTCTAACATTTTAAGTCCACAAGCGGTTTTAATAAGGAAAATTATTGTTGTTCTTGATATATTAAGTCCATAAAAATGTCCTAAAAAACTCTAGTTTAAGGCTCAAGATTTATTTTTTTTACAACTAAAGAAAGTAATTGATTAATAAAAGTACACAAAATGTCCTTTAAACTCGAAGATGTTATTATTGTACACAATCTTATGTTATTGTAACTGTATTTACACGGGTGCCAATAATCTTGGTAATCGACGTACCTGAAAATAAATATATTTTTTTAAAAAAAAAGCGAAGATAGTTCAAATAAATGTAGATTGGATGCATTTTATTTTAGTTTTTACTGTCTACAGTAAAGTTGATGTTTTGGACTTAACACGTTTATGCTGCCCACTATAGATATCTTTTTATAGCCCTTATGTTATAAAATACTAACATGTCTCCAACTGACATGCAAAAACAGGCGATTATCGTATCATAAGGTATTTTTTAAAACTGTAAAGTTTTCGAATTTTTGCATGAAAAATAAACGATTCGCTATCAAAAAAATGAATGTACGAGTATATGCACAACATAATAAATGAAATAGGTATAAGTAAATGAAGTACATAAGTTGCATAGTTTCCAAATCTACTAAACCCATTTTACAAAATCATCGGAAATCGTAAGAAACCATAACTCAGTTTAAAGTTCATTATTTAATTAAAAAGTCATAATTATATTACCTTACAGTTTACACGATAAAAAAGATAATTAGTACGATTATTATCAAAATACAAAACTATCGTTATACCTCTTCTTTTAATAAAAATTAGTTAAATTTAGTAGGTTTTGGTAGTAAACGTAAATTAAGCGAGTTTTGAAATAAAAATTACAAGGGTAATTTTTTTTTTAAATTTTCATTTTCGTACAAAAAATTAAAATACAGTTGATCCTTTTTTTGTGCGGTGGATAGGAACCGCATAAAAAAAATCGCACAAAAAAAAAATATATTCAAAAATATCATAAATAGCTATAAAAAGTATAGTTCGATCCAGATTGTACAAAAAACTTTTTTTATGCGGTTGGTCGGAACCGCATAAAAAAAGTTTTATCGAAAAAACAATTCAAAACGCTCAAAACAACGCTAAGAAATTTCCTTAGAAGTTGCTTCTCTAAACAAGATAACGCATTAATTTACACGTAGAAACATTTTATTTCAATTTTATAATATTATGAAAATTTTGAAAAATACATCTGTAAGAAAATTAAATGATGCAATGACTTATGTTCTTATGCAATGTATTGATTAAATGCTTAAAAGCCGTTAAAAAGTATTTTTATCAAAGAAAGTTATTAAAGTTAATGCTTAAGTTTCTTACTGTCTCTTGATTTTGATTTATATTATGCATTTTAATGGCCATTTTTTTAAAACTGCATAAAAAATGGCATAAAAAAAATCGCACAAAAAAGGACCGCAGAAAAAAAACTTCAGCTGTATACAACGTTTATATTCAGCATATATTAGTAATAATTCTGACTGTTTAAAAAAGGAAGTTCCTGACTTTTAATTTAAAAATTCCCACTTTTAAAAGAGGTTGAAATGGCTTTACCCTAGAATATTGGGGCACTTTATGATTATCATAAAATCTTTGAAAAATTTTTAAAACCGAAAAAAAAGGTCATTTATGACGGTTTTATTGACATGTGTACTTATATATTATCATTATTATGTCCGTGTATGTACCAGGTGTTACAAGTTGTTCTTCATTAAAAAATAAAATATTTCTAGTCTTTATGTTTAGTCAATTTTTTAGTGATATGATTATAACTAAACATTGTAAACTATTATAAGTATTTTATTTAATTAAATATTTCAAGTACTTGATTTAATTAAAATATTAACCAATTTATTATTGACCTGAATACGTCTTATAAATCAGTTTGACAAAATAATGTAAAATGCGTCAGGAAAGTAGAAAAGATTTTAACCCTATTATATAAATATTTTTTATTTTGTGCAATATTTCCTGTCTACCATTTACATGTTAATAAAAATTAACTTACAATACCCGTTTTACGCGAAATTTTTGGCAGGTAGACACCATTTGTAAGTACAAAAGTTGGAATTTCCACTTTTGGAGCAGTAATAAAATATTATCAATCCTTTTGTGTTACGCAACAGTGTCTACTTAAAAATAATTTAAATACTAACTTGAGGTACCATCACAGTGTGATTCTGCCAAAAAGTAGTCAATTTTCACAATTATTTTTTCGGATGGATAGGATCGGGGAATGGGGAGGAATTTTTTTTTACGATTAATACCACTATTTGCAAAACAAAAATATTTTTTTTATTCATTTTTATTTATTTTTATAATTATTATAATTTTTTGAAAAAAATGTCTTTAAAAAAGGGCGGATATTGGTGCCCACGATTGCGGCCGCAGTTTTCATCTGAGAAAAAAAATTAAATAGATTGTTAATCTGTAGGTAAGCCGCTATGTTGCTATGGGAGCTTTTTTTTCTTTTGAAATCTTCCTATTTTTTCACGCGTAAAACTAAAAAATTTTGTACTTTTTATTCAAACCGCCGCCATTTTTCCAAATTTCAAAAAAAGCTCCCATAGGAACATAGCAGTTTACCTACAGATTGATAATCTATTTGATTTTTTTTTTCCGGATAAAAACTGCGGCCGCATTCGTGGGCACCGAATTTCGGCCTTTTTTAAAGACACTTTTTTTCAAAAAATTATAATAAATATAAACAATAAATAAAAATAAGTAAAAAAAATATTTTTGTATTGCCAAATAGTGGTATTAATCGCAAAAAAAAATCATCCCCATTCCCCCATCCTATCTATTCGAAAAAAAATTGTGAAAATTGACTACTTTTTGGCAGAATCACACTGTGATGGTACCTTAAAAATAATAATGTATTAAATGACGGTATAACTTTTATATGAATAAATTTTAATTTTAGTTTTAAAAAAAATTAAATTATATGATGAATTTATATTGTAACTGCAATTAAAATTATTTTACTGAATAAATAACTTGTTACACCTAGTATACATTCTACTACATTCATAAAAGATAATAATTAGGTAAGCATATTTGTTAGTATTGTAACAAACATCAAATCAAATGTGGCACTTATAATAACATTTACCTCATAAACTATTACATATTTCTCTAAATCTTTCCTTACAACATACACACATTTTATTCTGAATTACTTGAAATAGTTTACAATACTTATTGTTATAATCATATAATTAAAAAACTGATTAAACACAAAGAATATAAAGATTTGATGTTTTTAATGAATGAATAACTTGTAACACCTGGTACCTATACGAGCAGAATGTGTAAGTACCCACGTAAATGTTAAACACGGAACCGTCATAAAAGACCCTTTTCTCATTGTTCAAAAAGTTTCGTGCTGTTAAAAGGTACAATTTTCAAAAATTTTGTGAAAACCATAAAGTGCCCCAATATTTTAGGATTTAACCGGTTGAAATAAGTAAGATTGGTATTTAATAATTTTACTGGCTTTTTAAAAAAGTAAAAATTAAAAAAAAAAAACTGAAATCTTAAGGGGGACCATTGGTGTGAAGTTTTCAAAAAATTGGAAATTTTTTTTTTCAACGTTTCGATAGTCTATACATTTAAAAATAACATACTAAGTTTCAAGTGCATATCTCAAATAGTTTTGAGTTACATTAATCCGAAGAGTGGATTCTGATTTTCATTGTTAACTTTGAGATATTGAGAAATGTATGAAGGTTGGTAGTTTGGGAGTTTTTAGACGTGGCTGCCAGTCACATGTTGTGGAGAAGCTAGACCCTGGCACATTTAAACGACTCATCTAGTTTTACTATGACCGTTATAGTGAGTACATTGTAAATAATTTTAGTAAAAATTCTCAGTGATTAAAACTAAAAGGTAAAATTACGAGACACTACATTTTTCAAATTTGCTGTAGTTATAACTCGAAGACAAATTATTCGATCGATTTGATTCTTATTGCAGCTTCTTTTATATATACTACTCAAAACAAAATAAGGGCCACTCATGTTTTGCTGCATAAGTTTATTTTTATATAAGTTACAAGGTATGCTTACATTTAATTAAGGAACTAATTTTTTACTAAATAAAATTAATTTTAATAAGGTTAAATAAAAAAACGCCGTGAGCAGCGGAGCCCCATCACGGAAGTCGAATTTTTCCTTTCATCTTCGGTATTGAGTGTCCACAAGCGAAATGTAATTGAAAGTCCACAAGCGATTTGTAATTTTGGTGGTTTCAAAACTGATGATGAGTGTCCGGTTGATCGGGGCTTTAAAAAAAGGTTTTAAGTTTTTAAGGGCTGAATCTCAGTAAATTTCAATTTTGTGCCGATAGCAGTTAACAGGGAAAAAGCCAACAAAATTCGTACGAGGGCATTTCTATCCATGCTTATCGAAACATTATTTCCAACCGGTTTGGAAAAGTTTTATTGCTTTTCCGCCCCCCACCACCCCCTTAAAAGTTGGGTCGGATCAAATTTTTTCCCAAAGTTTGACTCCACTTTGATAGTATGAGGTGCCTCGAAAATGAGCCCCATTTATCAAATTTCATCTCTTAACTTCCATAGGGGGGCCCTACACAAATTAAAAGGTGGCGGGAATATATATATATATATATATATATATATATATATATATATATATATATATATATGACATTTTTTTTCTACATATTCGTGTTCTACGGGTCCGAAAACGGATAGCGCCCTTACTCTCGCCTCTCACCGTTCTTGTCGTATAGACTGTATAAGTCTAATTTTTTCAAGGAAAAATTCGTCTAAAAATTAATCCATAATTACATTTTTTTAGGATTTTATCATTTTTATAGTTATTTTTACAGTCATCAACAAACGTTCACGCTTTAAGTAAAAGCACACATTATGCAACTTTTCGGTGATTTAATATCGAGTATTCCCTCCCCTTTTTAAAACACATTCTTGAAGCCTCCACGGCATGCTTTCAATAAGATGCCTAACGGTTTCATCAGGAATCTCCTCCCAACATCTTCTCAAGACATCAGTCAGTTGTTGTTGGGTGTGCACAGTATCCTCTCCGGCTGCTCTGACTCGCCGTTTTAATTGATCCCAAAGTTGTTCTATTGGGTTCAAGTCAGGGCACGGTAAAATCTGTATATTAGCCTCCCTAAGGACAGTTGTCGTCGCTCGAGCGGTATGCGCTGGGGCATTATCCTGCATCAGGATAAATCCGTCGGCCGCTCGTTGTGCAAAGGGGATCACATGGGGTCTGACAACCTGTTCGATGTAACTTTGAGCCGTTACAGTACCCTCGTTCAGGAAAACAAGCTCAGTTTTGCCTTGCAAACTAATTCCACCCCAGACCATGACATTAGGACCGCCAAATCTGTCGCGTTCATGAATGTGACGATCAGAAAACCTTTCCCCACTTCTTCTCCACACTCTTACACGTCGATCATCACTAAAAAACTTCACCTTACACTCATCCGTGAAGTGTACGTGACGCCATTCCTCCAACCCCCATTCAAGGTGTTCACGTGCAAATCTTAAACGGTGTGCACGATGCGCTCCGGTCAGTTTGGTACGGATTACTGGTCTTCTTGAACGTTGTTGGTCTTCATGCAAACGATTTCGTATGGTCTGATTACTGACAACAGTACCAGTAGATCGATGTAAGCGATTTTGCAGAGTACCGGCGGTAACAGTCGGCTCACGTCGTGCACACAGTCGAATGTAATGGTCTTCACGGGCAGTGGTAGCACGAACTCTTCCTGAACCACGGCGCCGGGTTACACTACCGGTCTGCTGATACCGATTCCAAACATTTTGAATAGCCCTTCGTGAACAACCCAACTGCAGAGCCACGGAACGTTGAGATTGACTACCCTCAATCATCGTTACGGCTCTGGTAGCAATAGCTTCGTCCATATGGTGTCGAATTCTCGGCATTGTAAAAATAAATGATTGAATAACACGCCAAACGTCAAAAAACAACCTCAGCAATCAATAATCTAGCGCAAACTGATTTAAAATCAAATTCAAAAAAATAAGTAAAACGAACCACTTGACGCTGTGCGAGACAAAAAAACGTTTAAATCTTCCCCTCAACAATAATATCACTTAAACCTAACTGTTATCATTTACTCAACCACTTAATATCATAACAACAGTCATTTAGAAAAGTTATTTTGACGTGGATCGACATAAATCAGTTTTAAAATACAAACTTTCAAGTGGCCCTTATTTTGTTTTGAGGAGTATATATTTCTTCGTACCATGAACCTTCGTTTTCCGATCGAATAAAAAATGTAATTTTCGCAAGCCAAAAACTATCAAATTTTTGTGCAAAATTTGAAACTTATTTTTAAAAACTCGTTTTTAAAACTTATTTTTAAAACTTATTTTGTTAAATTTCAACTTTTTTTCGATTGAGGTTCACGGTACGGACCATACCTTCTAGTTTAATAGGCTTTTTGGTTTTTTTGATTTCAGGCAGTGTGAAGGCCGCTATCACTGCAACAGTGGGGGAACTTTTTTTGGAGCCTTGGAAGATCTCGAATAACACACTGAATTTTCAATTTTTTGGTCCAAAAATTTTATCATGAATTTATTATTATCAACGAATATATTCTGAAAATATTAAAACAGTAGTTTTCTTTAAAAAAATTCCCAAAAATCATCTTTTTTTCAGGCGGTCACACTAGTGGTCCCCCTTAAGAATCAGAATAATTCTTTCAAAAAAAAAAAAAAAATTCTATTTCGCCTCGCAGAGATCGCTACTATCTAAATCGATACTTGGTTCAGCAATATTGGATGTATCAAGGCTAGGCAATACAATTTGTAATATTCTAAGGTATTTTTATTTTTCCAGTTAAAACAAAAGACGTGCTTACTTATAAGTAAAGGACCTATCGATTTTGATGAAACTTAAATATGTTGTAGAACACTAAAAACTAAGGGACCGTATTTTTTTTTATCTGCAGAAAAACGGTTTGAAGGGGTGAAATCGTCCTTCAAAAATTAGGGTAAAAATTTAATTTTTCAAATATCTCGAAAACAGTTTAAATTGCGAAGCAAATTTTAAATTGGAGATATTGCTCTCTTTTAAAGAGCTATCTATTGATATGCAATATGTTCAAATTACATCAACAGGGGTGGCTGAGGGTTAAAATTTGGGGGTTAATTTTGCAAAAGAGGGGTGGGAAATAATATAAAAATTTTGTTTACAGATTTGAAATCTACGTCAAAAAATCTAATTGAGCTGTTTTGCTCAATGTCCTAATATTAAGTCTAAGTGGTAGTTAACTAGGGGGTGATTGTGTCGAATAGTCGTACTGTTTGGGTAGTTCAAGAAGTTTTTCTTCATGCAAAATAGTTTGACAATTAGAAAAACGTAGAAATAAAATTCTCCAATTCAAAATTCAATTTGAGTAACACTGGAGAGGAGATGAGTCACCCTCTTAAATTACATACTAGTTTAAATACACTCATTTTTAATATTAACACACTGACAGTGGGTAATAATGTCACAATAAGTGGTTCCGAAGTTGGACTATCGTATATAAGATTTGTTATATATCGTATACATATTTAAGTTTCATTAAAATCGATAGGTCCGGCTTCAGGACTTTTACTTGTTAGTAATTCATTTACATTGCGATTTTATTATTTAAAATTTTAAATAAATACTAAAATACAAATTTTAAATGGAAACATTTTATACTTCGTATGTCGCGCATGTCACTGAAAATATTAAAAGCTGAAACGATTAAAATCTTAAATATAGGTTATGTAAAACTTAATTTAGCAGTGTTTGAAACTACACGATATTAATAGAAAAACGCCGTGAGCAGCGGGATCCCATTACGGAAGTCGAATTTTTCCTTTCATCTTCGGTATTGAATGTCTACAAGCGAAATGTGACTGAAAGTCTACAAGCGATTTGTCATTTTGGTGGTTTCAAAACTGATGACGAGTGTCCGGCTGATCGGGGCTTCTAAAAAAAGGTTTTAATTTTTTAAGGGCTGAATCTCAGTAAATTTTAAGATAGCAGTCTCCCGATAGCAGTTAGCAGGAAAAAAGCCAACACAATTCGTACGAGGGCATTCCTACCCATGCTTAGTCGCCAATTGCCTTTGTGTTTTATTTTTAAATATTAAAATACCCCTGTCGCAGCATCTGCGTAATATAGCGAATTTCCAAATATTGGGCATTGGCGGATCTCATCTAAGACCTGTACCCATTTAAAATAGTTTAGCTGTCTAACAGTGAAACAATTTCCAAAATCAGTTCAGTAGTTAATTTTTGGCGCTTTTGGGTTCCCAGGACCCTAACGGATCTCATATAATGTAGGCATCTCATATAATGTAACGGATCTTATATGTTATTACATTACATAACTATAGTTTTCGATTTTTTTCTAGGTATGCAAATATATATAAATTATATTTTCTCTTTAAAGGAGGACATCATACAAAAATTTCCTTTCCATAACGTACTTTTAAAAAATCTGGCTAATTTTGATGAGACAGAGCTACTGTTATTATAACACATACATACATACTGAATAACTAACTAGCACTTGTTTTATCTAGAAAAAAATTGCTTAAACGATAAAGCATTTATTGTAAAAAAAATTCAGCAAAATTCTTAGTTTTTCTCAAAAGCTAGTTCACTTAGAACAATGTTTTAAAAGCTCATCTTATGTAGTTTTTTACGCTCTTTCTGATGGTGTAAAAAAAATTAAAAAAGTTTTTTAATTCTGGCCAAATTTTGCAAAAAAACCACTAAAAATGGCGAAAAATGGCCAAAAAATACGTCTGGGCATCTGACGTGTCTGGCTAACGAACTTAGCCGAGCCAATCTGGATTCCAGCTCGCACACCAAATTTCATAAGCATTAAGCGTTTCGTTCGAGAGTTATCGTGCACATATATATATATAAATTTTAAAGTAGATTTTCGGGTTCTAGAGGCTCCAAAACAAATTTCTACCATAGTCCCGGACTTAGGTCTTATCATAAGAGCTACTGTAATAGCTGAATTTCCAGAATGGAAATTCGCTAGAAGGACCTTAAATAGTGAACTGGAAGGCCTTTATGAAGTGTCACAAGTATTGTCATTACTGCCCTCTACTTGTAAGTGTATATATGATATAATTATGTAAGCACGACTTATGTGAATTTGTACATAGCAGTCAGTCAATAAACATCATTCAAGGAATCAACTTGTTTTCTTAATTTAATTAACAAAGACATAACATGGCGCAGTCGGTATTGTTATAAAATTATAAAGTGCTTTTCATAGTTGTAAAATTTTTGTAAAATATCAAAAATTAAATCCATTAAATTGAAAATTTTAAAATATTTTCAAAATCACAACTGAAAAGAAAAGGATGTCAATGGATAAATATTTGCAATCGCTGGATACATCCGGAAATGCTGCAGCCACGTGGAAATTTTGGAAACAAAAGTTTCAAAACTATTTAATTGCTTCGGAAATTACTAAAAAATCTGAAGAAATTCAAATTGCCCAGCTGTTGCATCATATTGGAGATGAAGGTTTTATTTTCTATCAAAATATCTATATAGCTATCTAAATAGATATTTTCTATCAAAATATCTATATTTTCTATCTAAATATCTATAATAAAGCTAGCTCTGGATATTTTGACATATAGTCTACAACAAGTAAGTACTGACGACCAGCAAGGTCAAATATGTCACATCCTACTTTTTGCCATGGTCGATCAGGTATTGAATGAGGCAATAACGGCTCTGAACGATTAGAATTTCTAAATTTCAAGCAAGTATCGCAACTTAAAATTGAATCTTCAATGTGTTTACACATGCCCGGCCAATAGAAACATTTTTTTGCTTTTAAAATAGTTTTTTGTACACCTATATGACTATAGTGAAGTAATTTCAAAATATATTTCTGTAAACTATTTGGAATGATAATTTTATCATCTTTGTAGAAAATGCCTTTTGCATAAAATATATTATTCCGTAATTTATAAAAAAATTTTATGGAACTAGGTACATTTTTTATATTGGTAGGCCATTCATTTTTAATATAATTTAATATTAGTTTCAAATCTACGTCCCTTTCAGATTCATATTTTATTTTAGACATAATATGTGAGTCAATTTGTGAATCAACTTGAATTGAACAAATTTGATATTCAAGATCTTTACCAATCTCTTTATCAAATTCAATTGCAAATTTATCTCTTACGTTTTGACAAGCACGTGACAATGTATCAGCAATAAATAATTTTTTTCCTGGTACATACTGTACTGTGATGTCATATCTTTGTAGACGGACCAGCATTCTTTGTAAACGTGCGGGACAGTCTGCTAAAGATTTTTTAAATATGCTAATTAATGGTGCGTGATCGGTTTGAACCACAACACTGCGACCAAAAATGTATTGCTCAAATCTTTCACAACCAAAAACAATGGCAAGTAATTCTTTTTCAATTTGAGCGTAACGCTTCTGAGTTTCTGTTAAAGCTTTTGAAGCGTATGCACAGGGTTGATTTTCTTGTAAAATCACAGCACCTAGTGCACTTTGGGACGAATCTACTGATAAAATGCAATTTTTGTTTACATTAAAATATTTTAATACAGGCGGATTAGATAATAAATTTTTTATTTTTTTTATAGATTCTTGACAAGTCTTATTCCAGTTCCAGGGGGCGTTCTTTTTTAATAAATTACGCAATGGAAAAGTTACCTCAGAATAATTTGGTATAAATTTGTTCAAGTATGTTGTCATTCCAAGTAGTCTTTCTAGATCTTTACGATTTTTAGGCTCTGGCATGTTTTGTATTGCTTGAACTTTAGACTCATCAACTGATATACCATTTTTGTCAAATTTGTGACCTAAAAATTTTATTTCATTAGTAAGAAATTTACATTTTTCTTTATTAAATTTGATATTATGTGCTTTTGCCATTTCAAAAACTTTCTTAAGTCTTTCATTATGCTCAAGTTTTGTTTTTCCATACACAATGAAATCATCAATATAAATTTCAACACCTTCGAGATCAAAGATTTGTTTTAGACGCTTTTGAAATACTTCAGATGCTGAAGAAATTCCAAAAGGCAATCTTAAAAATCTGTAAACACCAAAAGGTGTATTAAAAGCACATAACATCGAACTTTCGTAATCAAGTGGTAATTGCCAAAATCCAGAAAGAGCATCTAAACAGGAAAAATATTCAGCTCCTTGCATTTTGTGAGCAATTTCTTCAAAACTAGGAATTTTATATGGTTCCTTTTTAATAGCCTTATTTAGATCTCGAGGATCAAGGCAAATACGTATATCATTATTCTTTTTCTTAACTATGACATAAGAATTTAACCATTCAGTTGGTCCATCAACCTTTTGAATAATTTTTAATTTTTCCAACTCCAAGAGTCTGTTTTTAAATTTTTTATACAAAGGTAGTGGAAGCTTTTTATTTGGTTTTACAGTTGGTTGGACTGTTTTGTCAATTTCTATATGATATGGATCTTTTAAACATCCTAAACCTTGAAAAACTACAGAATACTGATTTAATAAATTTTCAAGATCTTTGTCATTAGTATTTTTAACATCTACTGTATCAATTCTTTTTATCATATTTAATGCCTTACAACCATTTAAACCTAAAATTGATGGGCAAGAATAATTTTTTAATATATAAAATTCTAAATCTTTTGTTATATTCTTGTATTGGCATTTCAATGTGCAAATACCCCATACATTTATTTTTTCGCCTGATATAGTAGTAATATCTACATTATTTTTCTTTATTCTATTTTTGCAAATCTGAAGCTTTAAAAAAGTAGATTTAGATAAACAATTTACCATTGCACCTGTATCTAATTTGCAGATTAAGGTTTTATTTTCTATCAAAATATTTTCTTTCCATTCTAATTCATTTTTATTTGTAGTTAAACTTCCAATAAAAATATTTTGATTTGTTTCAATAGCATGAATTTTTTTACTATTATTGCTATTTTTTTTATTATTGTTTATTTTATTTTTTGAATGAACTTGTTTATTTTTGTTAAAATAACAGTATTGTTTATAATGCCCTAATTTATTACAATTTATACATACTTGTGTATATGCAGGACATTTATTTTTCGGATGTTGTTTACCACATCTAGTACAGGAGATCGAGTTGTTTTTCGGAATTTTCGAGACAGCACATACTTCATTGTTTGTAGCTGTTGATGAAGATGCCATTTGCTGTACCTGGTGTGATGATTCTTCGACCGCTTTGCACATTTTGATGACTTCATCTAGGGTTCGACCATCCTTTTCTAGAAGCCTTTGACGTAGCGTGTTAGATTCAATGCCACAAATGATGATACTTTTTACTAAATCATCTTGAAGCTCTTTGAATTCGCAATTTGCCGCTATGTTCTTCAGCTCGGTAATATAATGTTCAACAGGTTCTCCAGGGGATTGTTTTTTATTGAAAAAACGATAACGCTCGAATTCAACATTCTTTTTAGGTGAAAAATGTTCGTCGAAATTTTTGAGAACTATTGCAATCTTCTTTTCATCTTCGGAGTTTTCAAATTTAAAAGTATTATATATTTTTAAACCTTCATCTCCAATATGATGCAACAGCTGGGCAATTTGAATTTCTTCAGATTTTTTAGTAATTTCCGAAGCAATTAAATAGTTTTGAAACTTTTGTTTCCAAAATTTCCACGTGGCTGCAGCATTTCCGGATGTATCCAGCGATTGCAAATATTTATCCATTGACATCCTTTTCTTTTCAGTTGTAATTTTGAAAATATTTTAAAATTTTCAATTTAATGGATTTAATTTTTGATATTTTACAAAAATTTTACAACTATGAAAAGCACTTTATAATTTTATAACAATACCGGCTGCGCCATGTTATGTCTTTGTTAATTAAATTAAGAAAACAAGTTGATTCCTTGAATGATGTTTATTGACTGACCGCTATGTACAAATTCACGTAAGTCGTGCTTACATAATTATATCATATATACACTTACAAGTAGAGGGCAGTAATGACAATACTTGTGACATCTCCCTCTTTACAAATTTTAAAATTAATATTTTTATTCAGTTCAAAACTCAGGTACATAATTCATAATTCAAACATTCATTTTTTTATATAATTAATTATTAGATTTTGTAAAACATATTTGTGAAATTATATTCTTATTCACGGTGTTGAAATTTATATTGATGATTTCATTGTGTATGGAAAAACAAAACTTGAGCATAATGAAAGACTTAAGAAAGTTTTTGAAATGGCAAAAGCACATAATATCAAATTTAATAAAGAAAAATGTAAATTTCTTACTAATGAAATAAAATTTTTAGGTCACAAATTTGACAAAAATGGTATATCAGTTGATGAGTCTAAAGTTCAAGCAATACAAAACATGCCAGAGCCTAAAAATCGTAAAGATCTAGAAAGACTACTTGGAATGACAACATACTTGAACAAATTTATACCAAATTATTCTGAGGTAACTTTTCCATTGCGTAATTTATTAAAAAAGAACGCCCCCTGGAACTGGAATAAGACTTGTCAAGAATCTATAAAAAAAATAAAAAATTTATTATCTAATCCGCCTGTATTAAAATATTTTAATGTAAACAAAAATTGCATTTTATCAGTAGATTCGTCCCAAAGTGCACTAGGTGCTGTGATTTTACAAGAAAATCAACCCTGTGCATACGCTTCAAAAGCTTTAACAGAAACTCAGAAGCGTTACGCTCAAATTGAAAAAGAATTACTTGCCATTGTTTTTGGTTGTGAAAGATTTGAGCAATACATTTTTGGTCGCAGTGTTGTGGTTCAAACCGATCACGCACCATTAATTAGCATATTTAAAAAATCTTTAGCAGACTGTCCCGCACGTTTACAAAGAATGCTGGTCCGTCTACAAAGATATGACATCACAGTACAGTATGTACCAGGAAAAAAATTATTTATTGCTGATACATTGTCACGTGCTTGTCAAAACGTAAGAGATAAATTTGCAATTGAATTTGATAAAGAGATTGGTAAAGATCTTGAATATCAAATTTGTTCAATTCAAGTTGATTCACAAATTGACTCACATATTATGTCTAAAATAAAATATGAATCTGAAAGGGACGTAGATTTGAAACTAATATTAAATTATATTAAAAATGAATGGCCTACCAATATAAAAAATGTACCTAGTTCCATAAAATTTTTTTATAAATTACGGAATAATATATTTTATGCAAAAGGCATTTTCTACAAAGATGACAAAATTATCATTCCAAATAGTTTACAGAAATATATTTTGAAATTACTTCACTATAGTCATATAGGTGTACAAAAAACTATTTTAAAAGCAAAAAAATGTTTCTATTGGCCGGGCATGTGTAAACACATTGAAGATTCAATTTTAAGTTGCGATACTTGCTTGAAATTTAGAAATTCTAATCGTTCAGAGCCGTTATTGCCTCATTCAATACCTGATCGACCATGGCAAAAAGTAGGATGTGACATATTTGACCTTGCTGGTCGTCAGTACTTACTTGTTGTAGACTATATGTCAAAATATCCAGAGCTAGCTTTATTAGAAAATTTAACTAGTAACACCATAATAACTAAGTTAAAGTCCATCTTTAGCAGACATGGAATTCCAGATATCCTAATAACAGACGGTGGAACACAATTTTCATCTTTCAATTTTAAACAATTTAGTAAATCGTGGAATTTCAAACATGTCATGTCTTCACCAACATACGCTAGAAGTAATGGACTAGTAGAAAGATCAGTTCAAACTATTAAAAAATTATTAAGAAAAGCGTATGATGAAAATAAAGATTTGTATTTAACTTTACTACAGTATAGAAATTCTCCGATAGTTGATCTTGAATTATCCCCATCTCAAATTTTAATGTCCAGAACATTAAAAGAAATATTACCAATAAATGAAAAGTCATTATATCCTAAAACATATTCAAAAAAAGAACTTTCTAAAAAATTAAAAATGAGGCAAAAACGACAAAAATATTATCATGACAAAAAAGCTTTAAATAATGATCTTGTTCCATTGAATAAAGGGGATAAGATTATGATACAACGAGGTAAAATTTGGGAAAAAGGAATAATTAAAGAAAAATGTAAAAATCCTAGATCTTACAAAGTCAAACTTGAAAATGAAAACTTTAGCGAACTTGTAAGAAACAGAAAATTTATACATAAAATTCCAATTGCTGAAAATAATAATGTACAAGATACACAAATTAGTGATCAAAACATTTCTTTGAGTGACGACAATGATTTAAATGAAAATGAAAGCATATTAAATGCAACAAATGATTCTACATTTGTATATAATCCTGTTCAGGCTACTTCGTCAGGACGACTTGTGAAGCCTCCTGAACGACTTACATATAATTAAATTAACATGAGAATAATCAGTAATTTGTGGATAGAATAATTTATAATTTAATTTGTATTTAACCACAAAAAATGTGAATAAGAATATAATTTCACAAAAATGTTTTACAGAATCTAATATTTAATTTTATATTAAAAAAAAAAAAAAAAAAAAAAAAAAAAAAAATGTGTGAATAAGAATATAATTTCACAAATATGTTTTACAAAATCTAATAATTAATTATATAAAAAAATGAATGTTTGAATTATGAATTATGTACCTGAGTTTTGAACTGAATAAAAATATTAATTTTAAAATTTGTAAAGAGGGAGATGTCACAAGTATTGTCATTACTGCCCTCTACTTGTAAGTGTATATATGATATAATTATGTAAGCACGACTTATGTGAATTTGTACATAGCAGTCAGTCAATAAACATCATTCAAGGAATCAACTTGTTTTCTTAATTTAATTAACAAAGACATAACATGAAGATATTTTTTCTTTCCAAAAAAATCCAAAATTTCTATTTTATGAATAAAATAAAAAATGACATTAATAACATTTTTTAAATTACTTACATATGTACCTATTGCATTTGTGATAAATGATAGTATTTATTTCGTTTGTTTTTTAAAATTAATCTGCCTGCTGTATTGCTATCAGTATAAATCACATTTAACCATATATAACAACGCTATTGAATTTTGATGTAAAAATGGGAAAATGGGGGTGGGGGGCAAGGTAATGAGGAATCCCTAAAGGGCACACCTTCGATATTAACTGAATACAGATACAAAATTTTAGCCTTCTAGGTTTACTCAGAGAGTCTCTAGGCGTGTTAGGAAATGAGCAAAAAAATCATGGAAATATTGGGGTAAAAATCGTGGGGGTAAGGGTTAAAAGTTGATAAGGTAATTGTACCAATAGTCATTATGTTAAGCTAAAATTAAATTTTGAGAGTTCGTATTTTTCCTTAGTTATAAAAAAAACCTATTAAGTAAAATCTTAGCATGTTGCTTGTTAATAAATCTTTGACATAAATTCATTAAAATTCACTAATTATCAAAGTAAGGATCTGAACAGCCAGACACTGTTTTTTGGGGGTTTCAACTTTTAGCCCTTACCCCCACGATTTTTACGCCAATATTTCCTTAATTTTTTTGCTTGTTTTCTAACACGTCTAGAGACTCTCTAAGGAAACCTAGAGGGCTGAAATTTTGTACGTGTATTCAGTTAGTATCCAGCTAGTACCTTTTAGGGAGTCCACATTACTTTTCCCCCCACTTCTTCCATTTTTACATCGGAATTGAATGCTATTGTTAAATGTGTTTTAAATGCATTACTTTTATTCTAAATACAAGTAGGCGAATAGTAATTTTAAAAAATTTAAAAAAAAGTGAATACAATTTTTTAACAAATGAAATACATACATATTAAGTAATTTGAAAATGTTATTAACCCCTTAACTACCGAATGTATTTTGTCGGTTAACTACTAGTGGTACTTACAAGTACCAGTAACTTTACTAACACATTTTTTTTTTTGTTAAATAAAATTTTAATATCTAGTTCAACAAAATGTATGTTATATCATAGATCTGATAATAAGGATACATAACGATTAAATGGGATTAATGGCTTAACATATTTATAATGTATCTATTAGATTTTATAGAAAAAACTTTTAGATACTTAAAAGTAGAGTAATTATTCCTGGTATTTTCAATGCATAAAAAAACTGGACTTCTAAGTACCACTAGTAGCGAAAGGGTTAAAGTCACTGTTTATTTATAAATTAGGAATTTTGGATTTTTATTATTTATAAAATAGAAATTTTGGATTTTTTTGGAAAGAAAAAATATCTTCATAAAAGCCTTCCAGTTTACTATTTAAGTTCCTTTTTTAATATTTAAAAATAAAACACAAAGGCAATTGGCGGATAAGCATGGATAGAAATGCCCTCGTACGAATTGTGTTGGCTTTTTCCCTGTTAACTGCTATCGGCACAAAATTTAAATTTACTGAGATTCAGCCCTTAAAAACTTAAAACCTTTTTTTAAAGCCCCGATCAACCGGACACTCATCATTAGTTTTGAAACCACCAAAATTACAAATCGCTTGTGGACTTTCAATTATATTTCGCTTGTAGACACTCAATACCGAAGATGAAAGGAAAAATTCGACTTCCGTGATGGGGCTCCGCTGCTCACGGCGTTTTTTATTTATACATTTCCCATAATCGGTAACGGTTATTGGTAACAAATATTCTAGTATTATTTTGAATAGAACAGATATATTCATCTAACGTTAAATTTAGTAGAAACCATAAAATTATTTATTTTATTAACACTTTACATTACTCCAATTGTCGTCAGCCCTGTCGGAAATACGATAAACGTAATTTTCGATGTACCAATAACCGTCACTTTAAAATATTAAATAAATAACGGTTTTACTGCAAAAATTTATGTTTTGTATGTAAACTTAACCTATACGTTTTCTAATAAAATTATAATACTGCTAAAATTTCATAAAAATTCGAAGAAAGGGTCCAAATAAAACGTCACCTACCTTAGCAAAAACACTAGCAAAATTTTGATGAATCCGTTTTTCAGCAGCTTCGTATTTTTTAAGCAAAATAAAATACTTGTCCCAATACTGTACTACGCAAAATATTAGTTTAAATAGAGGGAGTGTCGTATTTTACTATAATGTGAGACATCGTATAGGTACAGACAGTATTATTAATTATTAATAAAAATGTAAGAAATGACGAGTACTGGTACAGCGACGGCTACTGGTACACTTACCTTACCTCCAAAAAACAGTGGCTGCTTATTAACTTAACCTATACACAAAATTTCAGCCCTCTAGGTTTATTTTGGGAGATTTTGACCCGAACGAAACTGTTAAAAAACAAGACAAATCATATTCTTTTTTGTATAAAAATGGTGCGGGTAAGAGTTAATAGTTGAGGCCCCCAAAAGGCACCCCCTTGATACTAACTCAATCCGAATACAAAATATCAGCCCTCTAGGTTTATTTGGGTGACTTGTGCGAGTGGTACAAACTTCGAAAACGTCGAAAAAGCATGAAATTGTAGCTTAAAAATGGTGGGGTGGGGGTAAAATATTAAAACCTCCAAAAAGCAGGCCCTAGGTACGAACTCTATCAACATACCAAATTTCAACCCTCTACGTTAATTCTGGGGGACTGTGGGCGTGTTAGATCCATCCAACATAATTTTTTCCCGCTCTACTCCCTCCAAATCATCCTAGGAAGCTGAATTTTGGATATGTTGTAGATAATTGACCGAAATATTTCCAACCGGTTTGGAAAAGTTTTATTCTTTTGTTGTCCCCCACCACCCCCTTGAAGGTTGGGTCGGATCCAAAATTTTTTGCATCCAAAATTGTTGTGCATCGGAATATATATATATATATATATATATATATATATATATATATATATATATATATATATATATATATATATATATATATATATATATATATATATATATATATATATATATATATATATATATAGTTATGTTCACTCGTTCGCAAGGTTGATTAAAAAATAAATTTCGTTTTATTACAATATTTATTATAAAATATTTAATTGTTACAAATTTCAATAGTAGAAACCTCACGTCTAGCGAACTTTGAAATTGAATTAAATAATAGCGAAACTAAGCTCATTGAAATTGACTTGAACGCTTGTATTTATACTATTTCGTTATATTCTAGAAAAGTGCATTTAGCTGACTAAGAAATGAGGCCTCTATTAACAATTCTTAGAAGTAAAAAGTTAAAAGCTGATATAAGCTGTAATTGATATTATAAAGTGTTTACATAAGCATATGATTGAAATATGATATATGTGTGGATGGTATGCAAAGAATGTTGAGTAATTGATACGTCATATTAGATAAAATATTATATAGGGTGTCCATAAGTTGTGTCCATTACTCCTCCCTCCTTAAGACGAAAACGGTGGCCATAGAAGTTTGACTTCTTGGGACGGCGCTTTTGGTTGGTATTGTACTTGAACTGAAGAATCCTCTTGGATATGTGCTTGAAGTGATGCATTCTCTTGGAACGGCTTCCTTGTGTACCGTGGTGGGGGGCGGTAAAACAATAAAACTTTTCCAAACCGGTTGGAAATAATATTTCGGTGAATTATCTACAACATATCTAAAATTCAGCTTCCTAGGATGATTTGGAGGGAGTAGAGGGGGAAAAAACCGATTTTAGCTGGATCTAACACGCCCCCAGCCCCCCAGAATTAACGTAGAGGGTTGAAATTTGGTGTGTTGATAAAGTTCGTACTTAGGTTGTGCTTTTTGAAGGTTTTAATATTTTACCCCCACCCCCCTCATTTTTAAGCTACATTTTCATGCATTTTCGACGTTTTGGAAGTTTGTACCACTCGGACAGGTCACCCAAATAAACTTAGAGGGCTGAAATTTTGTATTCGGATTGAGTTAGTATCAAGGGGGTGCCTTTTGGGGGTCTCGACCTTTAACCCCTACCCCCACCATTTTTATACCCAAAAGAACATGATTTTTCTTGTTTTTTAACAGTTTCGTTCGCGTCAAAATCTCCCCAAATAAACCTAGAGGGCTGAAATTTTGTGTACAGGTTAAGCTAATAGCCAGACACTGTTTTTTGGAGGTTTCAACTTTTAACCCTTACCCCCAATAGGATACTGATGATTAACATGGTTACAAGAACAAAGTAAGTAGTAGATACGTGAATAGTGTCATGTGTCCGCAGTAGCTGGATTTCTTCTCGATTTTCTAAATGATAGTTTTTCAATTTGTTGAGGTCCAGTTTTTCTTCCAATTTGGTTATGTTGACCGGAAGATTGTATGTTGGTTGCAAATAGATTTTTTCCCAATTTCTTAGTATTTTACTATCGTAGGTAATATCGTTGATTTTTACGGAACAGTTTTCAAAGCGTATTAAAATGGTACCCATAATGGTTCGATTTTTGATGCCACATGTTGAACTAATGACGATTCCATGTGAGTTCTTGATGATGATGTGGTTGTCGTAGATTTGTTTGATTTCGGTTATGTTGTTGTAGTATTCATAGATGCAGGTAGGCGATTGATTGGAAAGTAGATTTCCAATGCACTTTGAATTTTTCAGTTTAATCGCTGCAGTTTTGGGGTCGCATACGTAGATTTCCTCTATTTTGGGGCACGCATTATCGACCTCTTACAACTGATATTCATTAGAAATGGTATATCGTTTGGGAAATTTTATTGTTTTTAAATGAACATTTGGTAAAGGTTTTAATTTGTTTAATTGATAGGTAGAGGATTGGAAATTAGGTATCTGTATGTTAAAAATTATATTGCTGTCGTTGTAATAAGCCTGCAGTTTAAGGAACTCGTATATTTGTTCGTATTATTTGATGGGTATACCTTGTTTGTTTAATGAATTGTAAGCGTACTCTAGTTCATCTGGAAGTAGAATAGGCTTTGCGACAATATTAAGTTTTGCCAAATTAATGGATTGTATGATATCTTTAATGTGGTCATTAAGTGTCCCGATGTTGAAATTAATTCTGTACGCGAGTTATGGAATCACCCCTTACATTTAAAATAAAAAAATTAATATTTAATTAAAATAAATCATTTCATTTCAATTTTAACATTAATTGCATATTTTATTGTTTATATTAAAATCATGTATGTCATCTCTTTTGTATGTCATCTCAATTATTTTTCTCAAGAAACTTATTTGTCGTATAATGTAATTATGTAATAAAAATTATTTGTAAAAACCAAATTGAACACGTACGAATATGAAAACAAAACTGTAATAGATATTTGGTACTTGCAAAATAAATCAATCCAATTTTAGAATTCAGGTAGTTAACATTAATATGTAATTTGAAAAATAATTTTTTTAAAAACTATTTCGGGATATTGACTACTATTATTGGCGCAGTCGGTAGGATCATTGTTGTCACCTTTCATTGTTGTAACAATCAAAAATCGTTTCAACAATCTGTGATTAAGTTTTCCGTGAAGTTATAAAGTAACGACGGTTTATCGTGAAACATTACTTCGTATCAACGGTTTATTGGTATTTTGTGGAAAATAATCACATCATCCGACAACAACTGGAAATACAGCTCGAGGGAACATCGAACTGGTGGTTTTCAAACCTTCAATTTCCAACGAAACCTACGAAGAAGAGAAATGCAGATAATATTTTGGATATTCGCTCTATTAAGGTGAGTCTAAATTGATTTTATATTTGTTCGTTTCATTTTCATCCTATATGTCAAAATCCCCGAAATTAGTTCCATCGAAATTATCAAAAATAATTTCACCATATTATAATATTCGTCGAAATAATACTGACGCCGCGGAAAACGGTAGTGTTATTTTTGAAGAATCTAATATTAATTCCGCTGAATACGGAGAACCTAGTTTAAGTAATACCGAATTAAATTTAGAAAATAATTTAAGTAACATTGAAATAAATTTAGAAAATAATTTAAGTAACATTGAAATAAATTTAGAAAATAATTTAAGTAACATTGAAATAAATTTTGAAAATAATTTAAGTAATATTGAAACAAATCCACACTTAAATACGATTGAAATAAATTTAGCAAATAATTTAGATTTAAGTAATAAAAATAATACAAGTGATAGAATTAATATTTCAAATATGGCAAACCCTACCCAAATTTTCAATAGTTTACGTATACCGGATGCAGTCAAAGACCTTCCTACATTTGATGGAAATCCCCGTCTGTTGTACGATTTTCTAAATAATGCTGAGGAAATTCTTAGTTTTATGCGAGACGTAGACGGCACAAGTTATAGTAAAATTATTTTACGAGCAATACGTAACAAAATTATTGGACCGGCAAACGAAGTACTGAATATGTACGGTACTCCAGTAAATTGGGAACAAATAAAATCGAATCTAATCGTACATTATCCGGATAAACGTAATGAGACTTCATTAATTAGAGATTTGCACCTTCTTAGACAGTCAAACGAAAGTGTAGAAAATTTTTATTCCAAAATTATTGAAATATTTGCGACAATGGTCAATCATGTAAAAGTACACGAAACTGATGTTAATGTTATTAATGCTAAACATAGATTATATCAAGAAATGTGTCTCAATACATTTCTAAGCGGTTTAAAGGAACCACTAGGAAGTACAATTAGGGCAATGAGACCAAACTCATTATCTGACGCTTTAAATTATTGTTTACGGGAACAAAACACATACTATTGAAAACAACAAATTTTACATCTAATAACAAAACAGTTTCACACAATACACTCAATACACACATAAATAGAAAACCTATGGTAAACTATTCACCAAATTATCCACCTAACGTTCAGTATTTCCGTCCAGCATTTCCAAACCCACCAAATAATAATTTTAGATCGGGACAATATACGTCACAATTTAATCAAAATTTCAGACCAAATCCTCAAAATTTTCCTCGTCCAACATTTAATCGACCACCAATAAATACCCAAAACACACAAAACACACAAGACAGGACAATATACAAACCAACACCAATGGACCCACGAACGGGAAATACAGTAATACATAAACCCCAAAGCACACAACAAAATATTCGACCAAATAATTATTTTAGACAATTTGGCCCACCCAATTTTCAGTCAAAAGAATTATTTAATGTTGAAAATGATACAGTAAATAATATACAAAATTTAACTTTAGATAATGAATTACATAATTTTAATCAAAACATTAAAAATTACGAACAAAATTATCCCATACAGGATGATCCAACTTTCAACTTTAATCACACATATGAACCCGTCTCTCAAAATCATTATCAGAACCTTGACCAATATACAGAATCGCAAAATTATTACGACTATGACATAACTAATACACCAATACACGAAATAGACGATGAAAATTTTCAATAACTAGCCTCGGTGAACAAATCGGTTTTTTAGATATAAATAACCACTCAACAAATTTACTACCATACATTCATATACACATAAAAAACCAACCACCATTAAAATTTTTAATCGATACAGGAAGTAGTAGTTCATTTTTGAATCCTGAACTTATACCCTCAAATTTAACCGAAAAAATTAACCCTATTACCATCACCACAGTTTTCAACAAACACATTATGAATAAACAAATTACACTCAATGGTTTAGAAGAATTCAATACTACTGAACCAATGAAATTCTTACTTTTCAAATTTCACAAATATTTTGATGGTTTAATCGGTTTAGAATTAATGCAACAATTACAAGCTAAAATTAATTTACAAAATCAAACTTTAGAAACAAAACATGCAAACTTACCTTTACTTTATAAGCCGAATTTCATGTCAAAAATTTATAATGTACTTCCACGTAGTAAATTAATTGCATACTTACCTGTAGACGTTGAAAACGGTGACATATATATGTTAGACCCACTGAAATAAAAAAACAGTTAATTATACCTGAAGGAATTTACAAATCAAAAAATTGGTATTCTTCAATAGAATCAATTTCTCATACTTACCACAACAACTATTTATTGAACAACCCCTACGAGTAGAAAAATTTTCAAACAGTTATACAGAATTTCATAATTTTTCAATATCAAACCAGTTTGGCGATAATAACGACAATGACGATATTACTAAATTAATAAGAGTAGACCATTTAAATCTAGAAGAAAAAAACACAATTTGTAAATTATGTAGAAAATATGAAGATATTTTCTTTAAAGAAAATCAGGATTTAACTTTTACAAATAAAATTAAACATGCCATTAAAACTAAAGACAACATACCCATACATACTAAATCGTATAGATTTCCCGAAGTGCATAAAAAAGAGGTACAAAAACAAATATCCAAAATGTTAGATCAAGGACGACTTAACGAAAAGACTGTTGACGATAAATATCCACTTCCGAACATAACGGACATATTAGATAAATTGGGAAAAAGTTTATATTTTAGTACTCTCGACTTAGCTTCTGGTTTTCACCAAATTGAGGTACAACCAGAAGACATCCCTAAAACAGCTTTCAGTGTTAACCATGGGTTATACGAATTCGTTCGCATGCCCTTTGGCCTAAAGAATGCTCCGAGTACATTCCAGAGAGTCATGGATAACGTCCTACGGGACTTACAAGGAAAAATTTGCTTAGTGTACATGGATGATATTATCGTATTTTCCACGTCACTACAAGAACATGTTGAAAACTTAACTGCCGTGTTTGATAGACTCAGGGAAGCCAATCTAAAAGTACAATTGGACAAGTCCGAATTTTTCCACAAGGAAATAGCGTTTCTAGGTCATTTAGTAACATCAGAGGGAGTCAAACCAAACCCAGACAAAATTAAGTGTATTCAAAATTTTCCGTTGCCTCGAACACAAAAACAAATTAAATCTTTTCTCGGTCTCCTCGGTTACTACCGAAAATTTGTTAAAGACTTTGCCAAACTGACTAAACCACTTACAGAATGTTTACGTAAAGACAAAGGTATCAAAATTGACAGTAAATATATAGAATGTTTTGAAATGTGCAAAAATATTTTGTGTAATGACCCATTGTTACAATACCCGGATTTTTCAAAACCGTTTAATTTAACCACAGATGCGAGCAACGTAGCTCTCGGTGCTGTGTTATCTCAAGGACCAATAGGGTCCAATAAACCGATTTGCTACGCTAGTAGAACATTAACCAAAAGTGAACAGAACTATTCGACAACTGAAAAAGAACTTCTTGCAGTTGTATGGGCTACCAAATATTTTCGCCCGTATTTATTCGGCCGAAAGTTCAGAATAGTTACTGACCATAAGCCCTTAACCTGGCTTATGTCACTTAAAGAACCGAATTCGAAATTGGTTCGATGGAGACTCAAACTCGAAGAGTTTGATTATGAAATTGTATACAAAAAAGGTAAATGTAATACTAATGCCGACGCATTATCCCGAATAGAAATAAACATGAACGAAACGGAATCACTTGAAAACAATGTTGGCGATTTATCCTCGTCTTCATCTTCAACTATCCACTCAGCAATTGAAAATTTAAACGACGGTATTCCAATTTCTGAACGACCTGTAAACGAATTTTCCGAACAACTAATCCTTACTAAAACTAATAACGTAGTGAAACCCCCAATGACATTTAACATTTTATTCAGAACTAAAAGACGCAGAATTTTCAAAAAACCCGACTTAGACAACGAACAAACAATAATAAATATTTTCAAACAATACTTAAACCCCAAAAAATTAACCGCCGTTTATACTGACGATAATACTTTTAAAATAGTTCAGCAAGTTTATTCAAAATTCTTTTCTAATGGTAGCTTTCGATTAGTACGATGCACAATAAAATTAAATGACGTAGTAGAAGACGACCGACAAGAACAAATAATTCAGGAATACCATGAAAAATCCAACCACAGAGGCATAAATGAAACGTTAGAACATCTCAAAAGAGAGTGGTACTTTCCTAATATGAAAAATAAGATCACAAAAATAATTAATAATTGCGAACTCTGTCAAACAAATAAATACGAAAGACACCCCCAAAATATAAGATTTGAAATATCCGAAACACCGTCCAAACCTTTAGATATTATTCACATAGATGTTTTCTCGATTCACAATGAAAACATACTTACAATAATCGACAAATTTTCAAAATTTGCTGCTGCTTACATTTTACAAACCAGAAGCAGTCTAAACGTAATAAATAACCTAAAACATTTTATAAGTCAACACGGTGTACCCAAAAAATTAGTCAGTGACCAAGCTCTCGAATTTACATCATCCATTTTCAAAGATTTTCTAAAATTTTACGACATTAATGTTCACTATACAACCCCTAAAAATTCAACCGGTAATTCACCCATAGAAAGATTTCATTCCACTCTTACAGAAATCTATAGAATTATTTATAACAAAGACAAAAACAAAAGCACACAAGAAATTTTAGACGAATCCCTGATAACGTACAATAATTCAATACACAGCCAAACAAAATTAACCCCATTCGAATTAAAAAACGGACATTACACAAATAAAAACCCATTACAACTTGACCAAGTACAATCAGAACACGACTACCTAAATCAACTACGAACTACCTACTAGAGATGTCGATTCTCCAAAAAAAGGATAGATTTTTGGATCGATTTAAATCAAAGTTAAAAAAATCGATTCAAAAAAAAAATCGGTTAAAAAAAATCGATTCTGTGAGATCGATTTAAAAAATCGAAATTTTGAAAAGTTTAATAAAAAATTAGCTGATAATTTTTGTTAAGGGACTTAATTGATTGTACATGGGAAATAAGGTATCGTGTAAAAACGCTTTACATTATATTTGTCAAGGCGATGAGTTAACTTTTCAATTATAATTATAGCAAATAACGCAATTTAATATGTAGGACGAATAACCACGGAATCAACCAAGTTCACTATTAAAAAATTTCAAAGAAACTGACAAAAAGTTTTCTAGATAAGTTGCTTTTGTACGAAAAGGAACGTTAGCCCCATAGGTGGTCTTCCTTTCCTTTGTATTACTAGTCTTCTACTGGACAAAATAGTGCGTATGTACTCGTATATGTATTTATATAGAGCCACATGGGAGATTCGTTGATAATAATGAGTAAAAAGTGACAATTTATTAACAATAACATTTTTGGAGTTTCATTTTAACACATGTTTCTTTGTAAAATTATAACTAAAATGAAATTATTTTTGAAAAAAAAATCGGTTATCGATTTCTTACTTTTAATAATCGATTCATGAATCGATTCAAATGAAAAAAATCGAAAAAAGAATCGATTTTTTAAGCTTCGATTAATCGATTTTCGATTAATCGATTTAAAATCGACATCTCTCTACTACCTACAGTGATTTGTGTAAAGAAATCGAAAATAGACAAAAACAAATTAAAGAAAAAACAATAAATAGATTAAATACGAATAGACAAGATCCCCCTGACTACAACGAAACTGAAACAGTTTACGAAAAAGACAATCACAGAAACAAATTAGACCCCAAATTTAATAAACATACTGTAACTAAAAATAACAAAGTAACACTAACTACTAACAAACGAACAGTACATAAATCTAAATTAAAACCAAAACGTAAATTTCAGGGTAACCCTCGTAATCGGGTAGAAAATAGAAATACATGACCTATCAAACAGTCAAGGACTCTTACCGTTAAAAATTGGGACAGCAAGACTAACAAATGGACACCTAAAATTAATTCATATCGTAAACATAACGGAATACGAAATTAACGTAAAATTAATTAACGAAAATCTAAATACATTAATAAACCAAAGTAAATACTACAATGAACTTAAACCTACAATAGAAATAGCAAAACATAGATTTAGGGAACTTCTAAATAAACTTAATTTAATCAAACCAAAAATTAGAAATAGAAGGGGAATAA
Source organism: Brachynemurus nebulosus (assembly GCA_035578155.1). Classification (NCBI taxonomy): domain Eukaryota; kingdom Metazoa; phylum Arthropoda; class Insecta; order Neuroptera; family Myrmeleontidae; genus Brachynemurus; species Brachynemurus nebulosus. Next base: position 108,124,333 of record JAPWDM010000001.1, read on the forward strand.
TAAATGGTCTTGGTACTATAATCAAAACGATCACCGGTAACTTAGACAATAACGATTATGTCGAAATTAATAAACAAATAGATGCAATCAAAACAAATGAAATTGATGTAAATAATCAATTAAATAAACAAATAATAATCGATAAGAAAATGCTAGAAAGGCTTAATAACATTTCGACACACATTAATAATCAGCAAGATTCTTTGCAAAATTATTTGAATAATTTTGGAAACCAACTTAAAAGTAAAATTGATCGAACATCCGTATTATTTACATTTAGTCAATACTTCCATCAAATTTTATCCAATATTGAAATATTAGTCGATCATTTACGTGAAATTACAGAAACAATAATTCTCGCAAAATTAAACATTATTTCCAAAACATTACTTGAACCAAACGAAATTCGTTACATTTTCGATATACTAAATAAAGAAAAAGTTAACATTATTTCTGACGAATTTATTTACGAATTATTGGAATTACAAGCATATTATAATCTATCAAACATCATATTTGTCGTACAAATACCTACCTTAGATCCCGATCATTTCGACTTATATCATTTGAAAAACTTACCTGTTAACAAATCCTTAAACACTAACTTACCATTTCCATACCTATTAATGAATGAATATATTTATCAATTTTTGGACAAACCATGCAAAAACATTGAGCAAATCTACTACTGCAAGAAAATCTCTTTTCAAAAATTAAATCCGAAAATTGCATCATCAACTTAATCAAAAACGAAAAGGCACATTGTAACCTGGTGGACAACGAATTACAAGAAGATATCAGCATCATTGAACCGAATTATTTACTACTCACGAACAGTCCAGAAATCACAATGGAAACCGATTGCGGAATCAAAAAGAAAACTCTAAAAGGAACCATTCTAATTTATTTCGAAAATTGTAACATAAACATCAACGGTATCGTTTACTCAAGCAAGAATACAGTGCATTGGGACTCTATCCAAATATTACCTACCGTATTCAATGTAATAAATAATATAAAATTAATTGAACATTTTACATTTACAAAATTAAACAAAATGGCCATCGAAAACAACGAAGCCATCGTATTGCTGAAAACTAAAACAACACAATCTAATACTTACCTGTTCTCTACGTTAATCTTATTTTCCATTACCATTATCATATCTGGAATACTTCGCTTCTTAAAGTACTACAAAAAGAAGAAAAACCGGAAAATCCCTGGACCTGTAAATATTCCTGTAGTAGAAGTTCCGGCCCCAAGTGGACGCCAAACTGCCCAACTAATGTGGCCCTCACTTCACACTTAAGGCGGGAGGAGTTATGGAATCACCCCTTACATTTAAAATATAAAAATTAATATTTAATTAAAATAAATCATTTCATTTTAATTTTAACATTAATTGCATATTTTATTGTTTATATTAAAATCATGTATCTTTTGTATGTCATCTCAATTATTTTTCTCAAGAAACTTATTTGTCGCATAATGTAATTATGTAATAAAAATTATTTGTAAAAACCAAATTGAACACGTACGAATATGAAAACAAAACTGTAATAGATATTTGGTACTTGCAAAATAAATCAATCCAATTTTAGAATTCAAGTAGTTAACATTAATATGTAATTTGAAAAATAAATTTTTTTAAAAACTATTTCGGGATATTGACTACTATTATTCGCGTATTGTATAATTTTTAATTCGCTTTGTTCTTTTTGACCGATGTTCGTATATAAAGATTTCAAATATCTGTTAATAGACTTTTGCTGATCGTTTATGTGTTTGGTGATGTTTTCAAATCGTTCGATCATTTGGGAGTTAATGCGGACTTCTTTATTTAACTGATTCACAATGTTATTTTGATTTAGTTTTAAATTTTCTATATTTTTATTAATTTCGACGGCGTCGTTATGATCCATGTTACCGGTAATCTGTTTAATGACTGTTCCTAAACCGTCTATCAATCCTCGCTTAGTAATTTTCTTTGGTAGTAAAATTTGGAGATTTTCTTTCAATTCTTTAAATTTTAGCCGAATAATTTCTTCGAATTCTGTATTAGGGAGTTTTTGTGAAATGAGATTGATTGAATTTTCAATATTAAATAGATTTTCCTCGTAATTATTAAGATTAATAATGTGAATATAATGGTCATAACTATTCACGACTCGTGCTTGGCCTAGGTTTATTACTAGGATCCCTGAATTGTTGGTCTGGTCTATTATTTCTACTTTCTGTGCTGTTACCGACAGCATTATCCTGCAATTTAAGTGGGCGTCTTAATTTTTGTTTGTTTAACTTTCTATTCTTATTATCTAAGATGGTTATTTTATTATTTTTAGATACAGCAGTTTGTCTGAATTTAGGATGTAGTTTATTATTATGTTTGTTTTCAATTAGATACGCGTTTATGCCGGGTATGTAATTTAGGGGTTCATGTCTATCTCTATTTAATTTTACAATTTTTTCTTGTTTCTTTTCTAACACGTAGTCATTAACTTTGTCGTACAAGTTTTGTTGTTGTTCGTTTATGTCGTTCAAGTCAGGTTTTAAGCTCATGTCATATGTTCTGCCAAAGAAAAGTTCAAAAGGAGTGTATCTAGTAGTTGAATGTACGGAATTGTTGTACGTGAAAATTGCAGATAATAATTTTTGTTCGGGTGCCATTTCTCTATTTTTGGGATCTTTATGGATAATTCTGTAAATTTCTAACAGTGTTAAGTGAAATCGCTCGATGGGTGAATTTGAATTTGAACTTCGTACCGAAGTAGTATGCAAATTTATGTTATAGTTATCACAAAATTGACGAAATCGAATAGAATCAAATCCCTTTTCAGAATCTAAAACTAGTGTTATACATATGTCTCCTATCATATTTATTTTCTTGACATTTTTTACAATTATTAATGTAATAAGTTATTTTGCTTTTTAAATTTGGAAAATAGTAATCTCGTTTTAATTGAGCCAAAGTTTCATTAATTCCACGGTGGTTACTAGTCTGGTGATAATCTGAAATTATGCGGTGTTGTTGTTCGTCATCTTCAATATCTTCTAATAATTTTGTACATCTTATAATTTTGAATTGTCTACCATGAGAAAAGTATTGGTGATAGATTTCCGGTACTTTATTAAACAAATCGTCATCGGGGCAGTATATAGCTGTGCGTTTTTTCGGTGGTAAGAACTGTCTAAATATTTCAACTAAAATTTCGTCAGTATAATTTGGACCTTGAAAAGTTTGTCTACGTTTCGTTTTAAACCAAATTTCTAATTTTCGGCTTGTCGTTTTTAATTCTGGGTTAATGAGGACAATGACTTGTTGAGCGAAATCATTTAAGGGATTTTCAGAGATTGGAATAAATAATGTATCGTCATCGTCAGCACTATGTACAGTACTGTCTTCGTCATTGCTGTTATTTGTTCACTCGAACAAATAACAGCAATGACGAAGACATTGCTGAAGACATTGACGAAGACATTGTTACATGGGTTGAAGTATTACTACTAGTTTCGTGTGAGTTAATTTCTGGAATAATAACGCGTGCAAGAGCATCAGCATTTGTATTACTTTTGCCTGATTTATGTATGATTGTATAATCGAATTCCTCATGTTTGAGGCGCCACCGAACCAGTTTATTATTCGGTTCCTTTAATGACATAAGCCACGTAAGGGGCTTGTTGTCTGTTATAATTTTAAATTTGCGGCCAAATAGGTACGGACGGAAGTATTTTGTGGCCCACACAATAGCTAGAAGTTCTTTCTCTATTGTGCTGTAATTTTGTTCACTCTTAGTGAGTGTACGGCTGGCATAACAAATTGGGCGATCCTTGCCGATAGGTCCTTGCGAAAGTATCACACCTATAGCACAATTACTAGTGTCTGTTGTCAAGTTAAATTCTTTATTAAAATCAGGATATGCGAGTACTGGCTCATCAGCGAGTAATTTTTTGCATAGTTCAAAAGTCTTAATATATTCCGGGGTTAATTTCATTTCCTGTCCTTTTCTTAAACATTGGGTTAAAGGCTTAGTAATTTTCGCGAAATCCTTAATGAATTTACGATAGTACCCTAGTAAACCGAGAAAGCTCTTAATTTCTTTTGGTGTTTTAGGTAATGGAAAATTTGTAATGGCTTTGATCCTATCCGGATTTGATTTCACACCTTCTGAAGAGACTATGTGTCCAAGGAAAGCGACCTCTTTATGTAAAAATTCACTTTTATCAACTTGTACTTTAAGATTTGCTTTTCTAAGTTTTTCAACGACTTTACGTAAATTTACAATGTGTTCGTCTAACGATGTGGAGAAAACTATGATGTCGTCCAAATATACTAGACAAACAGTGCCTTGTAGTTCTCGCAAAACGTTGTCCATAACACTTTGAAAGGTAGCCGGGGCGTTTTTTAGGCCGAAAGGCATTCGCAAATATTCGTAGTGGCCATTCTCGACGCTAAAAGCTGTTTTCGGAATATCTTTAGGATGGAGTTCAATTTAATGAAACCCGCTGGCCAAGTCAAGGGTAGTAAAATACATACATTTACCAAGTTTGTCAAGAATATCAGTGATGTTTGGTAATGGGTGTTTGTTGTCGACTGTCTTTTCGTTTAAGCGTCTATAATCGACTACAAGTCTCCATTTTTTCTTTCCACTTGTGTCGGCTTTTTTGAGGACAATCCAAATGGGGGATGACCAAGGAGAATAGCTTGGTCGAATTATACCTAATTTTAATAATTGATCAATTTGTCTCCTAACCTCCTCTTTATGAATTTGTGGATAGCGATACGATTTTGTGTGTATAGGAATGTCGTCTTTAGTAATGATACGGTGTTTGATTTCATTCGTAAAAGTCAAGTCTTGTCCTTCGCGATAGAAAATATCGTCAAACTGTTTACAAAGGCTAATAATTTTGGACCGTTCTTCTCTATTTAAATGATCGACTCGAATTAAATTGTCGATGCTATTACAAAAGCTACTTGTTTGTGAATTAATTTGGTTTTCCTTAAATTGAACTAATTCGTGATTTAGAATTTCTGCCTTAATCGGTTGTTCTATAAAAAGAATTAAAATAATATAAATTTTCCTGACATAAAATTTGGTTTTGATAATAATTTTAATGTAGCGTTTTTTGTTTTTAAAATTTGATTAACAACGTCAATCTTTGCGTTAATCTTTTTCAAAATGTCTAAGCCGATTAGACCGTCAAAATATTGATGGAACTGAAAAATTAGCAAATCGATCATATCGTTTGGTTGTTTAAATTCTTTAAACATAGGTAAAGTTATTTTTTTCTTTAAGTGATAGTTGTTCAATACTGCTTTGATTTCTATTGGTGTAATTTCTTCGCAATAATTTAGATCTACGTGTTCCGGGTTTATAAATGAATTTGAAGCGCCAGTGTCAATAAGGAATTTTAGGTATTTGCCGGATGGGGATTGAATATGTATATAAGGAAGTGTGTTGCCGTGAGTGTTCAGGTCTAGGTAACCAAATGTGGTCCCAGGTTGAATGAAAATTTGAATCGTCTACTTCGTATTCGGAACTGATAACGGACATAGGATTCGTATTGTTTTCGTTGTCTTGTCCGTCATATACGTCGATATTTTCAGTAGTATCAGTAATTTTATTGTTTGTTATTTTGTAATTCTTCACTAACAAAAGTTGGTTTAGACATAGGGGCGAATACACGATTACTATTAGAATTATATTGCTGTGTTCGTGGTTGTGCCCTAATACTTAATCTATTACTTCCTATCTCCATAGGTTCAGGTTTATATCGTGTTAATTGTTGCGAAGGAAATCTGGAAGTTGATTGTTGTGGCGAATTTGTTGCCGGTTTAAACGTAAATTGGTTTGTATCATTTGTGGTCTATAGTTCGTTTGTTGCGGAATAAATGTACGATGTTGTGATTGATTTGGAAGTAACCGATTGTTACTAGAATTGTTATGTTGAACTATTGGTTTCGGTTTATTAACTATGTTTGGGGTTTGCGATTTGGTATAGTAAATATTTTGCTCTTTTATACAAAAGCTGAAGGCTTCTGATAGTGTGCTTGGTATCATTGCGCGAATGGTGGATCCTAAAGGTTCCCTTAATTCCGATAGGAAAACATTCAAACACATTTCACTATATAAACTTAGTTTGGAAGCTCGAACATCTCCTTTGTTTTCATGTATTTGACATGATTTGATATTGTCGATAAAATTATGCTACTGTAGAATGTCTCAACAGTTTGATTCCCTTGTCTAAGGTGATGTAAATCTTTAATTAGATTGGTTTCATTTCTCTTGTCCGAATAATGAGTAATTAAATTATTTTTGATTTGGACCCAATCGATAGGCGTCCCATACATATTAAGTATCTCATTAGCCTGTCCAGTGATTTTATTTCTAATAGCTCTAAGGAGAAGTTTGCCATAACTAGTTCCGTTAACGTCAGGAATGAGACTTAAAATTTCGTCTACATTATTTATAAAATCATACAATAAGCGTGTATTACCATCGAAGGTTGGTAAATCTTTAATGGCATCTGGGATTCTTAATGCATTAAAGACTTCACTAGGCGTTGCCATTGTTAAATTATTTGAAATATTATTTATATTATTTAGATTAATTGTGTTTTCGTTTAAATTAATTGGATTGAGATTTTCAAAATTTGCGTAAAAATTATTTAAAGAATTAATAATACAAAAGACGACAAACCCGCAAATAAAGTGGTAAAAATCACTACATCAACATTATCAAAAAAAATCAAAAAGAAAATGAAAAATTGAAATTAAAAAGAAACAAAAGGTCACGTTTGACTAGTTTCGACATATTTTAATAGTCATTCTCACAAACAGCAGACCTAAAAATCGCAATCATCAAACTCAACATTTCAGAAAACGTTTAGAAATTGTCAGAAATAAAAAATTAATTTTTGTATATAGTGTGAAAAACAACAAATTTTGATATATCATAATGACACTGACTGGATAAAAACCAGCTTCCAATTAATTGAATTAAATTTTAGATTTTAAAAGCTTTTATATATATATATATATATATATATATATATATATATATATATATATATATATATATATATATTAGTGGGATGTGGACACAAAGAAATGCGAAAATACCACGCCCAAAGGAAAACAAAGAAAGTATCTAAAAGATACAATATATTAAAAATTACATTTAAAATAAAATGCAAAAAAAACCGTTAGAACGATAAAAGAAAAGAAAGTTATAATTTAGAAGAAAAAACACTGATAAAACACATTTTAAACTAAAATATCACTGATTAGCAAAATGTATAATTCAGAAACAAAAAGATTGTGATAAAAATTTTTAGCATAACGAATTTTATGGCTGCCAGATGTTCGTTAAACCTTGTCATGAATTTTCTCCCGGTTTGTTCTGTGTAAGAAATTTTACAAACGGGACAGACATATTTGTAGACACCAGATTTGTTAAATTTGGGAATCGAATCTTTAGATTTCACCAACAAAAATGCTAAAGTGGTGGAAGAAGAAAAACTCAGTTTAACGTTATGATCACGAAAGACTTTATTGAACAGACTAGCCTGTTCATGGATGAAAGGGATTGACGCATGTTTTGAGGTTATGTGGTTTGTGGAAGACAGATTAGGAAAAATGGTTGAATCTAATTTACGGTTCAAAAAATTTTTGCAGTTATTATAAAGAAACTCTAGTGTATAGCCGTTACGACAACCAATATGGATAATGGTGGAAAGTTCTCTACAAAAATTGGGTTTGTTCAGGGGATAAATAAAGTCTGTGAAATGCATGGTTAAAGAACGCCATTTTGTGCTGTTGCGGGTGTGACGAGGTGACGTGGATACAGTGATCCGTATGAGTTGGTTTCCTATAAACAGAACATTACAAAACCTTCGAATAAAGGTCCTTACTTATGGTATGATCAAGGAAATTTAATTTGTTTTCGGATTCAAATTCTATAGTAAAATTTATTCTAGGATGAAGGGTATTAATGAAATCAAGGAGTGCGAGGGCCTCCTTGTGGGAACCAGACCAAACTATGAAGATGTCATCAACATAGCGTTTCCAACATACAATTTTCTTAATGAATTCGAAAATCGAATTGAAAAAGATATGCTCCAGGTGATCCATAAAAAAGTTGACCATAAACGGGGCAATAGCCAGGCTCATCGATAAACCATTCAGTTGTGTATAGATGTCGTTTAAACTAAAATAATTGTGATCCAGAAGAAGGCTAAGGCAACTGAAAAGTGACTCGATGTTTACAGATTGAGGGAAGCAATGTGAATTGAGCATTATAAAATTTTGGAATAATATTTTAAGTTCATCGAGTGGAACGGACGTATAGAGGTCAGAGACATCTAGGCTTAGAAGAATGCAATTATCAGGCGTTTTAAGTTGAGTAAGAAAAGAGGTAAGTTCACCTGTATTGTTTAACGTGAAATCAAATTTAACATCTGTAAATTGAATCATTTTCAGAAACCAACTGCTCGGGCTGTTAAATAAAGAATTAATATGAGAAACGACAGGTCTAAATTTATTGCCTGGTTTATGGATCTTAGGCAAACCATATAATCGAGGTGTTTGAGGATTCATCGGGGATTTACCCCAATTTTTGAAGGGTGATTTCACAACCGTTTTACAGCCGCTACAAAAAAATACGTGTCTCTTATTTTTCGATGTTCTACAACATATCAAACAATAAACAAAATCGGAGGGGTACACCCCCGTCATGCTCCTTGTGAGACATATACCATGTGAGTTTTTTGAGAGTTGCCATTTCTATTACAACCAAATTTTTATGAAAGAAATGGTACTGGAAAAGGTTCTTTTCTTGGATGTAATGGAAATGTAACCAAGAAAAACACTATCGGTTGAAGTAGCCTCAAGTACATATGCATATTTTCACCGCCTAACTAATAAATTTGAGAAAAATTAAAAAATTAAACTTGGGTAAAAAAAAATTGTTTGCTCATTTATGTTGTCAATTAATGCATTAGATCAGTTTTATCGAAAAATTAATATATAGTCCCATTTAAAAATCTATAAGTTTGTATCATAGCTCGAAAACCATAAGAGCTATAAAGCTACTGACTATAGCAATCGGTTGCCCCCCGTCAATATGTACAACTCTTATTTGAACAATTTTTCGATTAAATCAATAGTTTGGCTGTAATAAATAAATAAATAAATAAATATATATATATATATATATATATATATATATATATATATATATATATATTGTTGCAATTTTTTGGTTTTGATATTTTTATCACTCAGTCGTGCTAAGGATACAGGTTGATTAACAAGAACATCAATTTTAGAAAAAAATAGTTTATTTTTCAATCATTGTTACAATTCAACTTTGTATCGTGTACTATGAACATTGACTGTTTCCACTGAAACTGTTTCGGGCACCGATGATTTTAAAAAAGAAAAAGAATTGTATTAAACTATTGTAAATTATATATATAAAAGAAAAAGAGAGAGAAAAAATTTAAATATAATACCAGCATAGTGCAATCTACATAAACTGAGTGAAGGAATTTTGACAAGTGTCAGTTAGGTTACAACTTTGACGTTTCAATGTAAACAATCTAAGTACACTAGAGTTGAGTGGTTGTTTTGTTGGAAGAATTACGGTCACCTTGATGTGCGCCTGTGCGGAAGCATCGAATGAAATAGAAGCTTCTTCGAAAGTGAGATTTGTGAAGAAAGGATGGAATTCACTCTCTTTCGGGTCTTGGAGCTCAAGCAAGTGAGACGTGGCCCCTAGTGGGACCACGCTCTCTAAAACATCTGAGAGGACACGCCTTGTGGGGAATCGCTGTTAACCATTGTTGGAATATGCAGTACAAAGCATATTGTACTTGTTCAGCTCGTGTATTTTAAGATGGTACAAGTTTTTTTAAATAGTATGGTACTTACGAAGTAAATTGCTCCAAGTGTGGGATATGTGGTACAGAAGCATCCATAGCTCGTTGAGTGGTGTTAAAATCGACGGAAATGATGTAAGACTGGTTTCCACGTGTTAAAGATATTTTGGCTGGTGCCGGGAAAATCGTGTGGAAATTAATCAAGTTTTGGCTGGTGCCGTTTATGGTAATCATGATTACAAACTACATTTAGAAAATGTAATTTGTAATGTAATGTAATTTTCAATTAATTTACATTTTGTAGTTGTAATTTGTAATCGTCTTTGAATCACAAAATATATTATTTAATTACATAATTAAGATTAATTTTGCTTAAGTTCCGTTTAAATATGAATAAAACTGCAATCTAAATTAAAGCAATTTCGATAGTGAAACAGTTAGGGTAAAGTGTAAATTAAAGTAGGGTTGGCAAATAGATTGTTTATTTTATTAATTTGAGGCCTAACAGAGCCTAAATTAATCAACTGTAATCAATTTATGATAAGTATTTCGATATCGATAATTTTCGATAACGAAAAGTAGGTTTTGATAGTCCCAATATGTTCCGAATACCCGCAACTTGCTCCGCTTAACCCTTCAAAAATTTCGTTATTTTTTCGCTACGACGCACCGTTTACGAGATATTTACGATCAAAAGTTTACGTTTACGAGAAGTATCGAAAACTAACTTTTTCGAAAATATTCTAATGGTGACTAAATCAATGAGACTAACAGAGCCTAAATTAACCAGTTATAGCTAATCTATGATAAGTTACGCGGTATCGATAATTTTTGATAACGAAAAGTAGGTTTTAATAGTCCCAATATCTTCAGAATACCCGCAACTTGCTTCGTTTAAGCCTTCAAAAATTTGGTTATTTTTCCGCTACAACGCACCGTTTACGAGATATTTACGATCAAAAGTTTACGTTTACAAAAAGTAACGAAAAGTATTTTTTTTAAAATGTGTTAGGGCTGACCAAATCAATCGGACTAATAGAGTCTAAATTAACCAGTTATAACCAATTTATGACAACTAATTCAGTATCGATAATTTTCGATAACGGAAAGTCGGAAAATTAGGTTTCAGCAGTCGCAGTAAGATTAGAATAACCATAACTCGCTTCGCTTAAGCCTTCAAAAGTTTCGTTCTTTTTTCGCTATGATGTATCGCTTATGAGGTATTTACGATCAAAGTTTTTGACTACGAAAAGTATCGTTTAAATACAAACAATAAAAAAACATTTATATTTTAGAATTGCGTAACCTTTTAGCAGTTTTTATAACTACTACTTACAGCCGAAGCGGTTTTTATAACTACTACTTACAGCCAGTGTGTTAATAATAACATAATAAGTACAAGAAAACTAGTTTGTTGACGGCCTGGCCGACCTTAGGATTTCTCTACAAACTTTATCTCTAAAGTCGGCCGTACGTTTTTTTTTAAAATTTCAAACGATAAACGTCTTAAACAATTTCTAACTTCTTGAGAGATGTATAATGTTCTCAAACTTCGTAAATTCAATCGTTATTGTTAAAAACTTATAAAATAATTGCTTATTTCCCGCACTGACTAAACTTACAAATTATAGAATGGCCAATCCATTCTCAACAAAACATTAACTACTTGATAAAAATTATTGATTTTATAAATCGTAAGTCCGGAATAGATGAGCCTTTTGTTTCTATATGATTATCAAACATTTTCGATGTTTTAAAAGCTTGTTTTTTTTAAAAAAAAGCAACTAGTGGCCGACCTTAGGGCACCGGCCGACATTAGGCAATCCCACTATATATATATATATATATATATATATATATATATATATATATATATATATATATATATATATATATATATTCCCGCTACCGCTACCTTGAGACTGAAACTGAAATTTGGTAAGTGGGGCTCATTCCGATTCACAACAATACTATCAAAGTAGGGTCAAATTTCGGGCAAATTTTGGATCCGACCCAACCTTTAAGGGGGTGTTGGGGGCAAACAATAAAACTTTTCCAAACCGGTTGGAGATAATGTTTCGGTTAATGAGCCATTTTCTCAAAATATTTACATCTCTATGATTGAAATTTTAATTTAAAAATTGCTATGTAACCGCATGAGAAAATTGTTTAACAGCAGGGCGGCGACACGGGTTATTCGGAACTACATCTCTATAGTTGGAATATTAATTTCTAAAAAACAAACAATATTCCTAGGTAACCGAATTGGAAAATTTCATTGCTAAAATGGAATTAACAGAAGGTGATTTTTGGTTGGTTAAATTAATATCTCGATTATAGACATGTAATCCCAAATACCTGTGTCGCCGCCCTGGCGACAGATTGTTACATATTTGAGAAAATGGTCCATTATCTACAACATACCAAAAATTCAGTTTCCTATGATTTGGAGGGAGTAGGGGGGAAAAAGTGTTTTGGCTGGATCTAACACGGCCACAGCCCCCCCAGAATTAACGTAGAGTGTTGAAATTTGGTATGTTTATAGAGTAGACAGTTGGTATAATTTTAAAGAAACAAATGAATTAACTACTATCATTTATCACAAAAGCAATATGTACATATGTAAGTAATTTAAAAAATGTTATTGATGTCATTTGTTATTTTATTTATAAAATAGAAATTTTGGATTTTTTTGGGAGGCAAAAATATCTTCATAAAGGCCTTTCAGTTCACTATATAAAGTCCTTTTTTAATATTTAAAAATAAAACACAAAAGCAATTGGCGGATAAGCATGGGTAGAAATGCCCTCGTACGAATTGTGTTGGCATTTTTCCTGCTAGGATAGCAGTTAGCAGTGCTAACTGCTATGAGCATAAAATTGAAATTTACTGAGATTCAGCCCTTAAACATTTAAAACCTTTTTTTAAAGCCCCGATCCGCCGGATACTGGTCATCAATTTTGAAACCACCAAAATGACAAATCGCTTGTAGACTTTCAATCATATTTAGATATCTTGAAGATACCGAAGATGAAGGGAAAAATCGACTGCCGTGATGGGGCCCCGTTGCTTACGGCGTTTTTTTTTTTTTAGTCCCTTTAATCAAAAAGTCTGTTACATTTTTTAATATGTTTTAAGCACTTATACTTTTTTCTGGCGAAGGTAATTTTGTATCATATACATAATCAGATGATAAATATCTAGAAAATATATTTTTCATAGCTAGATATCTAACTAACAATGAGTAGTATTTTATGACGCGAAATATCAAATGGTACGTTTTGTCAGGGTGCTATTAAACTGTAAAACCCTTCACAGGTAAATATCGACCCAAGAGGTATGTTTTGTCGCAATTCCTTTTAGTAAACAGTTAAAATTACAACAAAAAATATTTGGGGGCATATACATTACAGCATTTAAAAGTTAATGACCAAAAATTAAAAAAAAAATTGAAAACTGGATTTTGCAGATTTTGAAACTAGGCTACTCAACATATCATATTCATTAATTGTTGTTTATTGCACAAACCGTCCGACATAATGAAATATAATAATTATAAATATTGTTGGGATATTTAAATTTAAGGAAAAATAAACTTTTTTCCTTGTCTAATTTACACAAATTTTAAATGCTCGTCGATTTTGCACGTTCTAGTGACGTCAAAATATTAAAATATTTGTTTTCCTTCTTATTCATATTTAAATAAACATTCTATCTTGCTTACTAGTTTAAGTGTTTCTATGATTTTTTTACATCTGCTTACGTTATATTTAACGTTGCATTCCATAGGCGCTCGTTCATTAAAATTTGTTTTCGAATTTTTGTACTTTAATTGCCCGGGGGCCCGCAGCCTGCGGCCTGGAAAAAGTGAGGTGATATTTTTGTTTTGTCCGTCAATTGTATTTTTTAACAAAACAATTAATAACTTAATTGATATAGAATATTTAAACGATTTAGTAAATAATTCAATTGATACAAACCTCTTAAGTAATTTAGTTAGTGATACTACCACAATAATGGCTACTCCGACTCGTTTAAAAATATACAATAGTTTAAGAATACCCGATGCGGTAAAGGATTTACCTACTTTTGATGGGAATCCTAGGCTGCTATGTGACTTTTAAAACAATGTTGAGGAGCTATTAGCATTAATCCCAGATGTAGAAAATAGTAGTTACGGAAAATTTATTCTTAGGGAAATTAGAAATAAGATAGGTCAAGCGAATGAAGTACTAAATATGTATGGTACTTCAATTAACTGGTATGAAATCAAGCAAAATCTCATATTGTATTATAGTGATAAGAGAAACGAAAGTTTCTTAATTAAGGATTTACACTCACTGAAACAAGGAAACGATACAGTCGAACAATTTTACAGTCGCATAAACGAATTACTTTCCACTATGGCAAACCACATACAAATACACGAACCAGACATTAACGTAATTAAAGCAAAACAAAAACTTCATCATGAAATGTGTCTCAATACATTTCTGGTAGGACTTAAAGAACCCATAGGTTCGACTATACCTGCAATGAAACCAAACCCATTGATCGAAGCGCTGAACTATGGCCTAAAAGAACAAAATATTTATTACGTGAGGAATATGGTCCATTCATCAACCAAACTTACAACCAGTAAACCCACAACAAATTGCACAACAGGTCCAAACTCTTTACCAAACTCCACAACCAGGCCACCTATGTTATATCAAAATTCCCAGTATAACACTTTTCGACCCAATTCAATATACCAAAGAACACAATTTCCTAACAATTTACCCCCTCATACCAATAACTTCAAGCAGTCAAGTTCAACACAAATAGAGTCACAGCCACCACCGCGACAACCATTACCTAAACCAGTACCAATGGATACATCTAGCGGTAACACACGAACGTCTAGATTCCAAAATAATTCGTACAGGGCTCAACCAAATCATTTACCCCCACCGAATAGATACTTTCAAGGCACGGGTCCTCCAAATTTCAAATCAAAAGAACTATTTAATGTAGAAGCGGAATACGCACAACAGAACATACTTTTAGACCAGTATGACGAACATTATCTATACAATACAGTTAAGGAACCCGACTCCTACGAACACCAATACAACCAGTACTACCAACAACTGGATGATTTCACCCCCATTATAGACGAAATAGAAATTGATGACGAAAATTTTCCGCCAGCAGCCTCGGACGGCAAATCGGATATTTAGACGTAAACATTCGTAACACGAACGTTCTAGCATACATTCATATTAGACTCAGGCGGTCAGTTATTAAAATTTCTCATTAGTTCAAGCTCTTAAACCAATCGCCATAACAACAGCTGTCTTTAACAAACATACAATAGACAAACAAGTAACACTTAACGGATTCACGGAATTTAACACAACAGCCATTTAAATTTCTGCTTTCCAAATTTCATCAATACTTCGACGAACTAATCGGATTAGACTTACTGACACAACTTCAAGCAAACTTAGATTTCAATAAGACATTAGTTACGAATAGAGCAACTATACCATTACTATTGAAACCAAATTTCATGTCAAAATTGTATAAAATTCCACCTAAAACCAAAATAATATCATATTTACCTGTAGATATTCAGTCAGGGAATATTTACATTAAACCAATAGAAATATATTTAATTATATCTGAGGGAATATATCGCGCTACCGAAGGTATTTCTATGTCGAAGTAGATAACTATTCGGAACTACAAAAACGATTTTTAATAGAACAACTCCTTAAAGTACAACAATACGATAGTAAAGATTCATACTCTGAATTTCGTAATTTTAATATCCAAAACGACAACGACACAGACGATGTTCAAGTGAAAGACCTACTACGAACGGACCATCTAAATGACAAAGAGAAACTGTATATCTATAAACTCCGTAGGGACTATGAAGACGTATTTTATCGGGAAGGACAAGATCTGACCTTTACAAACAAAATCAAACATTCGATAAAACCGTAGATGACGTACCAATATATACAAATTTGTATCGAAATTCACTAAAACGAAGTACGCGAACAGATCAATAAATTATTAAAACAGGGTATCACTCGGCCAAGTTATTCACCGTGGTCGTCTCCTATCAAAAAAGAGAGACGCCAGTGGTAAGCAAAAATGGGTCATCGATTATCGGAAACGTAATGAGGAAACAGTCGATGATAAGTATCCGATACCGAATACTAACGACATCCTAGGTAAGTTAGGCCGGAGTATGTATTTTACAACCCTTGATCTCACGAACGGGTTCCACCAAATAGAAATAAACATCAAAGACATTCCAAAAACCGCATTCACGGTGGAACATGGCCACTTTGAATATATCCGTATGCCTTTTGGATTGAAGAACGCATCACGACCTTTCAAACGGTAATGGATAACGTTCTCGGCGACCTGCAAGGTACAATATGTCTCGTGTATATGAATGATATAATCATCTATTTCACCTCACTACAAGAGCATGTTGAAAACTTGCAGAAAGTTTTTGATAGACTTCGAGCAGCAAAGGACATAGCCGGGTAAGATAGGGAAAACGGCCCTTGACGCAAAATTGTTTGTTTTTATAGGAAATAGTACTTCTCAGTCCCAGATACATTCCTGTCAAATTTCAATCCTCCGAAGCTAATAGTTTATGGATACACAAACAGACAAAAATTTTCAAAAAAAAATTTTTTTGACGAAATTACTGAGCCCATTTATTTGAGTTTAATATATATTGTGTATCCACCTTAGTCAAAGTAATAAAAAAAAATTAACGTTATATCCCTTTATAATACTAATTTTTTTAAATTTTTAAATTTAATTAATTTTTTTTTTTTTTTTGGCACTTACGCGTTAGCGACATGCACCATTTTTTGTTCAATAATGTCTCCTAGTACTCTATAACATATATTTTTATGGAAAAATTTCAGTTGGTTGTACACAGTATATATAAAACTCAAATAAATCGGCTCAATAATTTCGTCAAAAAAATTTTTTTTTTGAAAAGTTTTGTCTGTTTGTGTATTCATAAACTATTAGCCTCGGAGGGTTGAAATTTGTGCAGGAATGTATCTGGGACTAAGAAGTATTATTTCTTATAAAAACAATTAATTTTGCGTCACGGGCCGTTTTCCCTACTTACCCGGCAATGCCCTTTAAAAATCCAACCGGACAAATCCGAGTTCCTCTGTAAAGAAGTAGCATTTTTCGAACACATAGTATCCAGCGAGGGTGTAAAACCGAACCCAGACAAAATAAAGGCTATAGTTAACTTCCCGATCTCTTAGGATATTACAGAAAGTATATTAAGGATTTCGCGAAGCTGACAAAACCAATGACACAATGTTTACGGAAAGGAGAAGAAATAAAACTCACTCCCGATGTAGTGTTGGGGTTGCTGTTGGTGATAATTAAAACACTACTTGTATATTTTTAATATAATTTTATTTAAAACAAAACAGATAAAAACGAGTATGTACATTATTTTTGATTGTTGGACTTGTGGCTGTTGTACGAATGAATGAATGAATGATGAATGATTGATGATCCTAGTGCAATGTCTGTATTTATATACATAGCATCTGCAGGGTTGCTAAGTGTGTATAAGGGTGTATGCAGGTGCATGTGTGCGTATGATGTTACCAATGGACATATGGTGTACTTATTTAGTTAAGTGGATAATTCAATATGCGTATAATCTTAAACGGATGTTATGTGTTATGTGTGGTTATATACAGGCCACTGAATGTGGGAAACAAAAATGCCTGGACGTGTGTGCGTAATTTTTGCAGGAATTCGGTGCTGTCCGGTACAGCCTCTTTCGTTTTAATGATTAACTATATTAATTAGGTATTCGTAAAGGCTGACCGTAAACTAATTCGGCTGCGCTACGTATTGCATCTTGCTCGTAGTGAAGCTTTTTGCTGGCGATGTAGACGTTTCACCATGGCGTTACCTTGGGGGTGGTAAGTCGTGGTATGCATTTTATGCATGCCTAGAAATTTTGTTAGTTCGGAAAATAATTTTGATTCGAATTGTGTACCCTGATCGGTAGTCATGGTCAGTGGGACACCAAATCGTGAAATGTATTGTTCAAAAAATATTTTAGCTACTGTTGCTGCTGTAATATTTTTGATAGGGTATATCTCTGGCCAACGAGTGAAACGATCTACTATGGTAAGTAAATTTGTATATCTATTAGAAACAGGGAGAGAGCCTTCCAAATCTAAATGGATGTGTTCAAAACGACCGCTGGGTATCTTAAAATCTCTAATGGGTGATTTTGTGTTATAGTAAGTTTTATTTTTGTTGTCACAGTCGCAGAAACCAATTTTAGAATTTGGCGTTTGCAATCTTGTAGAGGGAGTTAGTATATATTTTATTTCTTTCTGATACACGGCTTAAGACAGTAACAAATAATAAAGTGACTATACTCATGTATCTATGCATAAATTTTCGAATGCGCTGGGACACAACCATATTTCAAATTTTTAAAAATATCGATAGTATTTCAAGATTAACAATTATATCGAAGTTTCCTCCATTATGTATAACTTATTTTGTAAAAACACGAAACATAAATTCAAACATATATTTTGATTCTATTATTTTTTCTTTAAATCGTCGGATATACGATTTGAAAGATTAATATCAATATCGATAAAAAAAAAATTAATTAAAGAGGAGTTGTAACCCTTCTTTAACATAAAATAGTAGAAAAAATTATATTTTATACCTGGAAATTATCTGTAAATACACACATTTGTATGTATGTATATCTATTTAGAGAACAGTAAGTAAGAAAAATTAGTGTCTTTTCTGCAACTTTTAGTTACTGAAATTTTTATTATAATATTAATAAAATTTTTCTATATAAAGATAAGTAAAATTAATACAGAATTTAATATTTACCAATAGTAAATTATAAATTTAAACTCGATGATTAACCTAAATAATAAAAAAAAAATTGTTTCCAAATAATTTTTATTAAAGACTCTTTACTTTTGTTCAGTAGTGTAAATATTTACCGTTTATTATCAGAATGGTTAAACTTTTAGGGTTAAGTGGAAGAGGAATTATTTACAAAAATAAGTGTCATCACTGTTCACACTATGCTTTGAAATATGACTTTATCTTTGTTTTCCAAAAACGTCTAGTAAGTCTCCCTCTATTTAAAATTTTCCCCTTTAGTACGTTTTACAGTGACAAGTTTGGTGGAATTTACTCTACGTGTGATTTTTGATTTTTGGTAATTAATACAATTTTTGTCCAATTTGTAACATCTTTGTTTATATTTGGCCAAAAATATTTTGAAGTTAACAGTTTTTTGGTAGCACGAATACTAGGATGTGATATATTAAGTATTGTATCAAAATTCATGTAGGGATGTAGGGGCGATTTTTGAAAGTAGGTTCGCACCATATTTTACCTTCCAGAGGTACGTCAACCTCTGTAAGCTTAAAAAGGGAATTAGATTTCTGGTTTCGGTTATCTAAAAGTTGCTCCAGTTCGTTATCATTTTGTTGTGCAGAAATTAAAATTTTTGTATCTAAATCTTTAGGGTTTTCTGCTTCATTATCTATGTTAGATATGCGTGATAACGTATCGGTTACAATGTTTGATTTTCCTTTTATATGTTGGATTTTTAACGTAAATTGCGCGATATAACCTAATTGTCACGTTTGACAGGGGCTGCGATCTTTTTTGAGTTGGTGACCATAGCTAAAGGTTTATGATCTGTAAACACAATAAAATCATTACCTTCGGGGAAGTGTTTGAAGGGTTTTATTGATAAATATATAGAAAGCAATTCTTTGTCGAATGCTGAATATTTAGTTTCGGTTTTTGTTAATTTGTGAGAAAAGAAAGCAAGAGGTTTCCAGCGTCCATCAATGTATTGTTCAAGGACGCTACCAGTTGCAACATTTGATGCGTCGCAAGTTAATGCTAGTGGTGCAGATTTTACCGGGTGTATCAAAAGTACTGGTGAAGTTAATGCTTCTTTAATTTTTGTGAAATTTTGATTACACGAATCTGACCACGAAAAATTGTTGGATTTTTGGGTTGTTTCAAAAGGAAATTTAAATGATCGTAAATTGGTGGTAGCAAGTCGGCTAATTTTGGAATAAAGCGGTGGTAAAAGTTTACCATTCGGATGAATCTTTGCATTTTTAAATTGAATCCGAAATCGGAAAATCGTTTATTATTTTTTACGCGATTTTCTGAAGGAATAATGCCTTTGGGGCTTATTTTATGAGACAGAAAATCCAATGATACACCAAAAATGCATTTAGATGCTTTAATATTTAAACCATATTCTGTAAGCCTTTGAAAAAGAATTTTTAAATGCTTTTTATGTTCTGAATAATTTTTACTGGCAATCAGAATATCATCTATGTATGCGAATACAAAATCTAAATCTCGAGTAATTTCATCTATAAATCTTTGGAATATTTGCGCAGCATTACGCAAACCAAAATGCATGCGCAAAAATTCAAACAAACCAAATGGTGTTGTTATGGCTGTAAATGTAAATGTTATCTTCCGCGACAGGAATTTGATGGTATGCATGAACCAAATCAATCTTTGAGAAAACCGTTCAACTGTTAAGGTTCAAAGAAAAATTTTGACTATAAGGAAGTGGATACTTATACGGTGTAGTAATCGCATTTAGGAAACGATAATTTCCGCATGGACGCCAACCTGAGGAATTTTTTTAGGCACCATATGAAGTGGTGATAATGTAGGTTCAGAAGACATACGACACATGCCTAACTGCATCATGTGATCAAATTCGGCTTTCGCCATTTTAAATTTTTTAGGGTCTAGACGTCTTGGAGTTGTATACGGTAAACGACCGTTTGTGACAATATGATGTAGAACATTATGTTTAACTGGAGTATTGAAATCTGGTAGTGAAGTCAATTTCGGAAATTGTTTTAAAATGCTACCATATTCATTATTAATAGTAAAATGTTGTGGGGTTGGATTGACACAGTTTGTAAAATACCGTTTACTGATAAAGAGGTACTATTAATTTTTTATTTTTTAAGTCGACAATTAAACCAAATTTATTAAGAAAATCTGCGCCAATAATTGGTCTATTAACTGCAGCTAAAATGAATAGAAAGGGAAATTTGCGGTGTAAACCTACAATAAATCTAAATTTAATAATTTTGTTCCGCATGTACTAATGGTGGAACCATTTGCGGCGCTTAATGTAAATTCAGAATTTGCTTTATATTTTGAGAAAAGTGAATGTGGTATTACAGAAACATCGGCTCCCGTGTCGACAAGGTACGCCAACCTCTGTAAGTACACGTTAAATTGCTGTTATTATCTATGACGAAAAGGCAACTGGGATTCATAATTCGTTTGCTCGCCGCCGTAGCAAACTAATTATTTAGTTTTCCAAATTTTGATTATTATTTGTATTATTAGTACGTTTAAAACTACATGGTTGTTTGCATTTTTGTGCTTTTATTCCAAATGAAAAATCATACCAACAAAATTTGCCTTTATCGGAAAAAGTTCGTTTATTACTAGAACTACGGCTTCTACTTGTATTTTTAACACCGCGATTATGTCTAGAAATATATAAACTTTTAAACTGATTTTTAAGTTCAGAAATTTCTGTTTTTAATGTTCTGAATTCATGGGGTGAATTATTATTAATTGAGGAAACATATTTTGAATCGGGGATGACTTCAAAAATTTTGTCCGCTAAGGATAATAATTCATTTATGTCCTTTTTACCCGTAGAGACCAGAGCAATATTAATATTAGAAGGCAACTTCCGCATCCACAGCTTTTTAACTAATTCTTTACTTATAGCTGAAAAATTTGCGAGTATTTCTAATGATAAAATTCAGAAGGCTTACGATTCCCAAGATCAGCATGTGAAAGTAGTTTTTCTGATTTCTTTTCCTCGCTGTCGGTATGTCGTTCGATTAGCGCTTCTTTTAGTTTGATGTATTTATTAGCCGTTGGTGGTGACTGCAGAAAGTCCAGAACGTTGACAATAATTTCTTCAGGGAGTGAGCCGATAACATATTCGTACATTGTCGAATCACTTGTAACTTTTTTGATATTAAATTGCGCTTCTGCTTGGATGAACCATGCTGACGGGCAGGACGTCCAAAACTGCGGTAATTTAATTGGAGTAGCTTCGACGTGAGGTTCAGGTAAGTTAAATACGACTGCATTATTGTTTGGAGGCATTTTATATGATTAATATTCATTTTTATTTTAATTTTAATTTGTATTGCTTAAAATTTGAAATTGTTAGTCGTAACTGACACAACCACGTGTTCTAATATTTATAATATATTGTTTTTGTATTTTTTATGAGCGAAAATGTCTATTGCACATGTACTTTTCACATAAATTTTGTATTTAATAATGTTCTTTTATTGTTTTTACTTTGTTTCAGTCCAAAGACTTTTTTTTTAAAAAATTGCACGTTTGTTTTAGCACTTTTATTTTGTAATATTTTATTGGATTCTTTCGTAGCTAACGTGGTTAAGGGTGAACTTAAAAAATTTTACACATTTTCTTTTTTGATTTTTTGTTTTTGATTAACGTTCTACATTGTATTTAAAACTAGTAAAAAATTTCCAAAAAATTCTAAGAAAATTTATTTGGCCGGAAAATACACAAGAAGATCAAAAATATGCCTTGTTTTCTTCCATTCCACCGCATAAACTATTGGAAATTAAGAAATGAAATTTTCAAATATGAAAATTGAAAGTGTAGTCTAGGTCCTGACGAAGCCCTTTTTTTAATTTTTTGTTTCATGTCAGTGTTAGAAGCTGCTAAAAATTTCCATTTTTGTCTAGCTTCTTTTTCGCAATTTACAAGAATACGATGTAAAATTTAAAAAAAAACTCAACGTCAGGACGTCAAGTTACATTTGTTCCAGCGAATGAGTCTATTCTAAGAAAAATCTTTTTGAAAATAGCTGAGGTGGAGTGGAAATTAGATTTTTTATTTCTGTCCTTTACCACACTGTTCCTTTTTTTCTAACAAAAAAGACTTCAGTTATAACTCTTGGTCTCTGTACGAAAGGTCTCTCCATGTATATGTATATGCATGTATATTGTATATGCATGCATATGTGAAACAAAGTCTTTATAGGATGAATGCACCAAAAGTTGACCAGTAAAGCATTTTTGTATCTTTAAAATACAGTATCATATATAAACAACTATATACGAATTAATAGAGGACCTACGGATCACTTATCAATTTTCAATACTTATTAATAAAGAATAATTTTATTCCGTTGATAAAATTGGTTTAATTTTTGCCGTAAAAAGTGATCCATACACAAATAAAATATTGATTTGGAGATTTAAAAAAAATACTTTCTAGACTTATTTAATGTTAATAATATAAATCTACACAATTATTCAAAATAATTTGAAAAAGCAAAATAAACTATTTAACGCTTACAATGTATCAAACTAAGGATTTTTTAATAAAATCACCTCCTTTTAAAAGTGTACACACTTGTCACTTGCAGACATTTAAACATTAATTTATTGTGCACTAGCAAATAATATAAAATAAAATAAATTGAAAGAAGCTGTCTTTATAGAAAATAAATTTCTTATTATTTAAAGAAAAATATGAATGGCTTACATTTAGTCCAAATCGAGTTTGGGTACGTCTACCCTATATGTATTTACAAAATTGTCTACGGGAATCTATATAGTGTTGAATGAAATATTTGGATTTTGGAACACCATAATGTAATATTCAATGCATACCAATGTTTTACACATGTGTATTGTATACATAATATGCGTATGCAATATGTATGTATATATGTAAAAAGGTCTTTGTAGCACCTTTAAGTATAAGCAGACCCTACACGCTCAATAATATTATGCAACCAGCTTGTGCAATTTATTAAAGTCTTCTTTAGACGATAATAAAATTGTTTTTTGATTCAAAATGTTAAATGATTAACTGATAATAATGCTGCGATGCAATAAATAATTACTTTTTACAAATTAATAATTTAAACTGGTTCAAATTATAGGCACAATAGATGACATAATAACCAAGTTGAAACTTATAAACAAATAAAGTTGTATATCGTATATCTCTTCAATATAATCTACAATTAATCTATATTATATAAGATCAAATTTTGTGCAATATTATTGAGTGTGTGGGGGCCACTTTACTATTTGGTTTAACTGCATTCTTTCCTTCGTTGATAATATGGAACTTTAAGAAAAATAGATCTTTGAGATAGTAGAACATATTGTATACGTATATGTGTATGAATCAGTATGAATGTATTATTTGTACATCCAATACATATATTTTTCAAATAACTAACTGTTGACAGTTTTTTGTTTCAAATATATTTGATTATACATTTTTTCAAAAATACAGACAGTGGAGACCTCTGGACGGAATTAGTTTGCGGAAAAAATTCACGTCACCCTTAATGTCGCTCAAGGAACCAAATGGCAGACTGTTTCGATGGCGCTTGAAACTGGAAGAGTTCGACTATATTATCATCTATAAATCCGATAAGGATAATTCGAATGGGGACGTACATTCTCGAATAAAAATTCCCAAACTAATTAATAAGGAGACTGCCAGTAATACTTCAACACACGTTACAATAGACCTCTTAGACACCAATTCAGCTCACAGCGCTGATGAAGACGTACATTCCAATAGCCGAAAATCCTTTAAACGATTTCAGTCAACAAATTATTTTAAAGCGAAACAAAAGTAAACCGAACAGAAAATACGAAATATTATTCAAAACAAAAAAAGACAAATATTTTACTATCCCAGCTACAACGACGAACTAATAATTAACATAATCAAACAATATATATCACCAAACAGACTGACAGCCACTTACTGTGTACAAGACTCCTTATTTGAAAAAATTTAAAGGCATATACGTAGAATACTTTTCAAAAGGAAGACAATTTCGACTAGTCCGGTGTACGAAAATTTTACTTGATATATTGAAGGATGACGAACAAGACCAAATAATCTCGAATTATGATAGGAACAGTAACCATCGGGGAATAAATGAAACAATAGCTCACTTGAGACGGGATTACTATTTCCCGAATCTTAAATCCAAAGTATCCTATTATATGTATAAGTCATTGTGAAATTTGTTACGAGAACAAATATGACAGAAGGCCTCCCAAACAGAAATTCCAGTTAACAACAACATCATCCCAACCATTAGAAACATCACATTATGATGTATTTTATGTCGACAAAAACATCATATTCACAATTATTAACAAGTTTTCGAAGTTCGCCCAAGCGTATCTCTTATAGAAACAAGGAATAGTTTACATTTGATAGAGGTCCTTTCAAAATTCATAGCAATATACGGTCCCCCCAAAACACTAGTCGCAGATTCTGAGAAAGGTTTTGACTCAATACGATTTAAGGAATTCTGCGAAAAATACAATATCAACCTACACATCACTTCCGTTCGTAGCTCAAACTCCAATTCCCCAATTGAACGTTTTCACTCGACACTTTTAGAAATATATCGTATAGTTCATAACGACAATAATGATATTGCAATGTCCCCCAAGCGTAAACTCTTAGCTGCAGTTTTCACCTACAACATCTCAATACACTCACAACTAACACTACCCAACTGACACTCACCGATTTGGATGAAACTTCACATACTTATTAAACATCGAAAAATATTAAATACGTTTTTTTTTCGTTTCGGCTGAATACGCTGTTTAGGGGTAGAAAACACCCCTTAACCCCTGAAAGTAGAAGCAATTCTGGCTAATTATTTTTGAAACGATACATTTTCTGAAAAAAGTGCTTAGGACCAAGGTTGTAGAGTTCAAAATGATGCACTTGATAGTGACCTTGAAGTCGACCTTGGGATCAATTCTCACGGTCAATTAAATTTGGAAGTAGTTGACTATTGTCGGACTTTGATTATATCCTGTATCTATAATCACCCTTTACCGAAGAGAAGGTACCCGCACTTTTACGCGGTACTGTACTTAATGTTGTGGTACACCTCTATGTCAAAAGTGTGCCCCCCCCCCGGTGTTATTAATCTTTCGATGTCCCTGTTGATTTGTAACGCGTCGTCATTGTCCAGATTGTCCGCGATTTGTTTGATTACTGACCTGAGTCCGTTTATCAGTCCTCGTTTAGTAAGTCGTTTGGGGTAGAGGGGGTGAAAATTATTTTCTAATTCTTGCAGCTTTAGATTAAGAGTGTTATGGAATCCTTTTAGGTATCGATTTTGTGTTATGTGTTTCACAGAATATTTAATGTTTGCAATGTTTTCCCTGTAATTATTTTGGGTTTATTATATGAATGTAGTGATTATAATCTTTCAATACTCGGGCCTGCCCTAGGCGCATCAACAGTATTCCCGAGTTGCTTGTTAAGTCCGTCATTTCCATCTTTTGTCCCATTGTCGTTGCCGTCTGTACTAGCTTGAAATTTAGATGATCTTTTTAATTTCTGTTTGCGGAGTTTCCGATTTTTCTTATCTCTAATAGTAAGTCTTCTATGTTGTTTTACAGAAGTCTCTTTGAATTTTTTATGTAGCTTATTGTTATGTTTATTCTCTTATAACTCGGCTTTTGTGTTAGGCTGGTAAGTTAGTGGTTCGTCTCAGTCTCCATTTAGTTTAATAATTAGGTCGTGTTTCTTTTCTAGGGTACGATTATATTGTTTTTCATTGATTTCTTGGAGGTCAGATTTTACTTTTAAATCGTATGGTCTACCAAAAAATAGCTCACCAGTATTTGGTGACTGACAAGTAACACTACGCAACTGACACTCATCGATTTGAATGAAACTTAACATACTTATTAAACATCGAAAAATATTAAATACGTGTTTTTTTTTTTGTTTCGGCTGAATACGCTGTTCAGGGACAGAAAACACCCCTCAACCCCTGAAAGTGGAAACAATTCTGGCCAATTATTTCTGAAACGATACATTTTTTGAAAAAAGTACTTAGGACCAAAGTTGTAGAGTTCAAAATGATGCACTTGATGGTGACCTTGAAGTCGACTTTGAGGTCAATTAAATTTGGAAGTAATTAACTGTTATCGGACTTTGATCATATCCTGTATCTGTAATCACTAGAGTGAGGACATTGGTCCGCACAAGCGGGATGATCAATTTTTTATAGCGGGTTCTAGCACACACCGCGTCTTAAAAAGTATGGGGACACCCTGGCCGGGGGGTGCCCAGACTTTTGACACGGAGGTGTACCACAACATTAAGTACAGTACCGCGTAAAATTGCGGGTACCTTCTCTTCGATAAAGGTGCCCCCAACTTTTGACGATGTAGTGTGTGCTAGAACCCGCTAAACAGCGTATTTAGCCGAAACGAAAAAAACCGTATTTAATATTTTTCGATGTTTAATAAGTATGTGAAGTTTCATTCAAATCGGTGTGTCAGTTGGGTAGTGTTAGTTGTGAGTGTATTGAGTTGTTGTAGGTGAAAACTGCAGCTAAGGGTTTACGCTTGGGGAACATTGTAATATCATTATTGTCGTTATGAACTATACGATATATTTCTAAAAGTGTCGAATGAAAATGTTCTATTGGGGAATTCGAGTTTGAGCTACGAACGGAAGTGATGTGTAGGTTGATACTGTATTGTTCGCAGAATTCCTTAAATCGTATTGAGTCAAAACCTTTCTCAGAATCTGCGACTAGTGTTCTGGTGTGACCGTATGTTGCTATGAATTTTGAAAAGACCTCAATCAAATGTAAAATAAGCTCCCCTGCCCCTTGTGAGAGGGAGTGCGGCGGTAATTTTGAAATCTGAAATATAAGCCCCCATTTTTTATTGCAAATTCGTATTCTACGGGACAATGTTCTCAACTTTTATACGAAACATTTTTTTCTATTCGCAACAGATGGAGCTGTAATTGTAAAAATACGTTTATTTATATGCAAGTATGTAAACTCATTTTTACAATTATAGCGTCATCTGTTACGAATAGAAAAAAATGTTTCGTATAAAAGGTGAGTATTTTGTCCCGTGGAATCCGAATTTGCAATAAAAAACGGGGGTTTCTATTTTAGATTTCAAAATTGCCTCCCCCCTCACAGAGGGCAGGGGGGCTTATTTTAGGACAGAAAGATGCCCTCTTCAGAAATACTATTTTTTTGGTCAGGCAAAGATTCCCTACAGGCTTATTTTTCAAGACATAGAAAATTCCAGGTTAAATGGGTCAGCAGCCTGTATAATATATCCTATATATTTTCTAAATTTTCCTCAAAACGTTAAGGAAAACTGCATATTTTTAACCAAAAAAAGTTTTATGAAAAAGTTTTTAAAACGTTACAGAACGTTTATTGTCCGTAAAAAAATGCAGTTATGATTTTCAGCCGCCATATTGAAGCCACTATTCTGTGAGGTTTATTATGCCACTCATATTTGAAAAGTAGTATATATATTCGATAAGACTGTTTTAATTTCAAAACTCAGTGCTCGTAACATTAAAGTCAGTTTTATCAAACTCGGTTTTTTGCTTTTCTAAATAACGTGAGCTATTGTCCCGTAGGATCCTGAAGACCCAAAAAATAACTTTGCTCTAATATTATTCAAAAAAAAAAATTCAGAATATCTAATTTAAAAGTAAGGTGAGGTAGAAATTTACCGCCTTAGTTCAATAGGATTCAAATTAAACAGCTGGATCGATTTTCATAAAATTTTATAAAATTAGGTATACCAGTGACGAATTTACACATTTGCCACCAGTAAGGTATTCAAATTTTTCCGCCTCTACCGACCTTTACAATTCAGTACCCTAGTTCACTATCATATTAATTTCAATTTTTTTTATCAATGATATTGTAACTCTATGATTTGTGCACTATCAACCTATCATTCTAATTACACCATTTTTTTTCCGTAATTAGTATGATTAGTTCGATGTGTCAGTTTCCAGATTATTGTTACAACCCACCGTTTTAGTTAAGAACCCACTCTTGCATTAAAATCGCCACCTATTATTATTATCTTCGACTGAGTGCACGAACGGTTAGTAATATCTGTCATTGCTTCCGATACCATCTCTATTACCGTACTATTATCACAATCCGGTTTAAGATACACAACACCTATAATAAGATCACCACTGTTACTTTTTATTTTTACAAATACCCACATATATGACCTTTCAAGCACTTCACAACCCAAAGATTTCTTAACATATATAATAATTCCTCCACTTGCTCTACCTTTGTCTTTTGATTTTATTGCTACACTTTCATAAATATTATAGTCCCTCAATTGTAACCATGAACGAGTTTCCCGTGTTAGCCATGTTTCTGTGATACAAATTACATCATAATTTTTAAGGGATCGCAGTTCGTCTTCATCCAGATTCGCCATATTATTAAAGCCCCGACAGTTCCACCATGTAATAGCTAGTTTTTTGACTCTGATTTTCTAGTATTACGAGGTCTGAAGTGATAATCCAGTGTTGTTTCTGGTGTTTGTTGTCGATTATCAGTCCTTTCTGTAATCGGTGTGCTTATTTGATGTCTGTCTGGTTTCAAATCTTTCCGTATTATCACTGATTCTTTAGGATTTATTTGATTATCAATTTCCACAAGTCTAATTGTTTATCAATTTCTACAATTTCATCATAGGTAACGTCGAGATCTTCAATATTATATGATATCGGATGAACTTTAAGTTTATTACCATGAATAGAAACCCTTTTTCCCTCTTCTTTGAGTCTATGTGCATGCGCGAATAGTTTTTTATGTTCTTCCCGTTCTACAGTTGTCAAGTCCATATTAATGTAGATTTTAGTACCCATTAATTTAGTTCGATTAGTTAGTATATTCGTTTTCAGTCGGTTGGAGAGGAATGACACAATAACAGGTCTTATTTGATCAGAACGTTTATTACCAAATCGATATAGGAAATTAATATCTTGTAATGTACATGGATTTTCCATTTTTTCATTAAAAATTTTAAGAATTACCAAGTCCAACGATTCTTGTTTTTCATCTTCTGATTCTTGCAGACATTATAATATTTTTTTTTTAATTTTCTTCTGGAAGGTCTCTGTTATTTCCTTTTGAGTTTTCAGTTCCTTGTTTAAATGTTCATTTTCCGCTTTTAGACTGTTGATAGTTTCTTCAAGGGATGCAATCCTTATATTTGTATCTTGGCAAGTTCGTTTTATATCTTTTAACTCTTCTTCAAAGAGTGACCGCAAAAACAAGCCATTTTTCGCCTATTTGGCAGCCCTTGAAATCTAACTTCAAATGTATGCTAAATGATAGTTTATGATGAGACTTTATTCTCCTAAAAATTTCAGATTGAGGCTGCATTCGGTTCTCGAGATATCGAGGGTCAAAGTTGTCAATTTCGCATGGGTTCACAATTCATTACATTCAGAAGATAACACAGGTCAACATTTGCTATACGGAGAATCTCTAGTTCTCACTAGGGTATACTAGGGTTTTTGGGGTCGCTGATTTCGAATTCGGGGTCGGTTGACCCCTATCGCGTCAGGTTCAAGGTTATTTGAAGGTCAAAGGGCGAATAAATGCTTTAAAAAATCTGAAAAAAATTCAGGTAGAGGTTTTCTAGTTCGCTGAATCTGAATCCGGCGTTTGCTTTACCCGACAAAGTCACCCGGAGGTCATTTCAAGGTCATCTCAAGGTGTTTCAAGGTCAAATTGATTGAAACTTATTGGTGCTGTCCAAAAATCTCCACATATAGGTTCTCGTAATTCGTAATTGGTAAGGTAAAGGTTCTATTCTAAGCTCCCATATCCCATTAAGAGAAATTGCTGGGTAATGACCTCGGTAATAACCTCTACCTGAACTGAACGCCTGTTGACCTTCAAATGACCTTGAACCTGACGTGACAGAGGTTAACCAACCCCGAATTCGAAATCGGCGATCCCAAAAACCCTAGGGTACCCTAGTGAGATCTAGAGATACTCCGTATATCAAATGTTGACCTGTGTGATCTTCTGAATGTAATGAATTGTGAACCGATGCGAAATTGACAACTTTGACAACTCAATTGACAACTCAATCTGAAATTTTTAGGAGATTAATACTAAGATTCTTACAGATTCTATTATATAAAGGAATATAAATATAATTCTAAAAATATAAGTTTACATTTTAAATTAGGTTTGATGACACTGAAAGTATAATTTTTAAGGACATTTTGGAGTGATGGTCATCAAGGGAAACAGAAATGTGATTTTTTTCCTAAAGGCTACCGGTTTCGACTTTTATCGTCTTCTTCAGGCCTCTGAGGAAAATTTTATTAACATAGAAGTACATAGATTAAATATAAAAATATAAAATATATTACATGAGGTACTTACATAATTGTATTTATTTATGTGTCAGACTGACATTTGAAAATAAAAATAATAACATCACTGATTAAAAAAAGTTTAAAAAACAGTTGAAAGAAACATTTAAAATTTAAAATGATTAAAAATATGAAGAAATTTATTTAAGAATTTAAATAATTTTAAGGAATATATAATCAAACTGTGCATCACGAAAAAACAAATAAGGATAGTTATGAATGTATTTGTGAATTAATGTTAAAATATTTGAAATGAAAAGTAAGTATTACTACGATGAATTACGAAAACAAAGTGCCTTCTGGTAAAAATAAGGTGAATTATCATAATTATTTAATTTTCAGTGAGCGTGCGCAACTGTCGTGCTTTTGACAGCGGCAGGTATAATCTTGTCAAAGTCAGGAGTATACGTATTGTCTACGGAGAGTTTTCTTTAAAGTTCTCTAACAGTGACAAAATTACCAAAATCGGATTAGTAGTTAATTTTTAAAGCTTTTGAGTCTCCAAAACCCTAGTGTATTTCACATAGCCATAGTACATATTCAGTTAAAATAGTAAACGGCAAAAAAATTTTCAAAATCGGTTTTGTACTCCAGACTCGCAGACTCTAGCCGACCTCTATATCCATCTAAAATAATTTAGTCCTCTAACAGTGAACAAATTTTCAAAATCGGTGATAACGCGTTTTTGAAAATATAGTTTTTATTACGAAAGATTAAACAGATATAAATTTTGTCATTGTATATGTATATATATGTATATATATATATATATATATATATATATATATATATATATATATATATATATATATATATATAATATAGTCTTCTCAAGATAAAAATATAATCTGAGGTCTCAAAATAAACTATCATAGTCCTGGGCTCAGGTCTTGCCATGAGACCCGCTGTAAGGGAGCTTCCATAAACTAGGCAGCCTCTAATTTGGGGGAGGGAGGATTAGGCGAAAAGCTACGTTGTACTACATGGGAGGACGGGGGAGTTAGCGTCGAGCGGCGTAGTTTTATTTGGAACAATTAAATAAACATGAATTTAAATGTGAAAATTCATGAATAATCCTGAATTACTTCATATTTTGAATATTTCGAAATTTGACAAATCTACCTCAAGTGAATTATGCAACTATGTGGTAACACAGTTTTTACATTAATATTTTTACTGTAAGGGGACGTGTTTTTTAGGAAATATTTTGTTAAACTATAAGAATTATTAATTAAATTCCATATTTTGTAATAAAAATTATTTTAATTGAATGTTTTTTGGATTTAGTAAGAAAAAAAATACGTTCCATTATGAGGGTGGGGGGGGGGTCAAGATAAATGTCACCTGTAGTGTGCATAGAGATGGTAAGGGGTTCAGAAATGGCAAAAATGGAACTACGTAATTTTGTGGACCCTCCCTAATAAGTGAATTTCCAGAATGAAAATTCGCTAAAAGGGGTGTAGTTAGCTTATGTAGGTATTATATTATCTTCACCGTCGATATCTTGAGATCTTGCCATCCATACTCATATTGATAAATTTAGGATCGTTTTTGTGGCTACTGGGCTTTGGGGAAAAACTAATGAGTAAAAAACGATGATTACAAAATTAGTTGTCACTATCGGTTTAGCGAGAAGCGCAGTGACTGAAAAAATAAGTAATAATTAAAATTACCAATAAATGCGTGGGATGAATGACATCTATAGCTATGAGTGGAATTGGCCATGAATTTATTATCTACTCAAGTAAGCAAATTCACAGGGGACTTGTTCTATTTTACGTATATTCTACTACCTCCAATTTTTGGCGGGGTTTTACCTAATTTTGTCCATTTTTATTCATTCGGTTTGTAAGTGTGTTTCTGTAGTAATTTCCTATGATCAAAAATCGTTACAATGAAAATTTATTTTTAAATTTTATGCACTATAAATTTGTTAAAAAATAAATTCGAACTGATTTTTTATAAACAGAAATATTAATTAATATTTTAAAATACCCATTGTTATTTTTTTCATAATATCCGTCTATTATTTTAAACTAACTTGATCCATTGTGTTTATTAATTTTGATGAACTATTGCATCAAACTACATAAAATATAAAGCATTCTGCAATATGTAAATTTTTTTCAATAGGCTGAATTTGTTGTTATTGTGTTACTTCTTAGTTATAGTATACAAGTTAACTATGCAATTATTGATATATATATATATATATATATATATATATATATATATATATATATATATATATATATATATATATATATATATATATATATATATGGGCAAATTTATTAGATTTGCGAGCGGTTATAAAAAAAAAAACACACACACATATAGTTTTAATTTTAGTTTAATTTATTTTACTTCATTTAATTATACACGTCGCGTCGTAATAATTATCACTTGATAAACATCGTTATAAATACGTCGTAAACGTCTTCTTAATAATACGTCGTAAGTCTACGTCTTTTGCCAATCACGTCGTATCAACAACTGAATCATTTATTATATTTTTTAAGAATCTGTTTTTTTTTCCAATACTTCCTAATTTTAAAATATTAAATATTATATAATTAAATTGTCCAGTCCGTCGCCATGACAAAATATAAAATATTATTAACTATTATCCCACATATATATATATATATATATATATATATATATATATATATATATATATATATATATATATATATATATATATATATTTAAAAAGAAGTAAATTATTAAAGGTAAAATTGTCCAATTTTTATCTGATTATTTTTAATATGGAAACAAAACTTTAGTAAGAACTCATTGGCTCTCTTTATGACGTAGGGCTTAGAAAATTCATTGTAATTTATTATATTTGGCCCATTTCTCTTTGTTTACTTCAAATGGTGAGAAATTATGTTTAAAAGCTTAAATAATGTTTAAATTATGTTTAATGTAATATGCTCCGATAATGACTCATACATTTTTCAGTACTTACATAATTGGTAATTTAGCCACGTGTATATTTGGTTACCCATATTCAAAATTTTTATACCTATTTCTGTCGAAGTTTCCTGGTGTAAATGAATGCTCGAAAAAAAGCAGTAATTTCTTTCTTTTATTGTTCAAGTGTTATTTGGCAAATGGAGTTCGCACACACAAAACATACAAAAAAGAATACGAAAAGTAGTTTGATTGTTGAGAAAAAAGTAACCGCGTTCATTTGGTTAAAAAAGAATTTGTAAGAAGATATAGGCAGTTGATTTGTTGAACGGAAGAGATTAGTACTTCTTGTCGAACACTCATTAACACTTGCAGATCAGGAAACTTTGGCAGAAATACGTGTAAAAAATATAGAAGTAACCAAATATACACATGACTAAATAAATCACCAATTAAGTAAGTACTGAAAAATATATGAATCATTATCGGAAAGTAAAAATTTACATTTTTGTGATGAAATATAAAAATAAAAAATAATTCAGTATAATCTGTCTTATTGTTTTCCTCCTTATATGTTTTGAGTACCTATTTACATATTTAAAAAGAACACAAAAACCCGGGTCCCGTTATTTTTGGTGCTGTTTCTATTTATAATGGTAAAAATTTGATACATTGAACTACTCAGGCTGTATAAAAAAAATTTACCCCCATTTTCACCCCTCCAGCCTCTCTTATGAACTTGAACCTGGTTTAACTTCTACAGGTAAATAGATCTGTCAAAGAATAACATTTTGTCAATTTCAAGTTTTCCTCTATCTTTTATAATTTTCAGGATATCTTAAGAAACACGATTTGAACCCCCAACTTTAGGAGCTAGATTCACCTCGTAAAAGTGAAAGATGGTCGACAAAAAAAAACACGGGTCCCTTATTTTTACCTACTCTACACACCTACCAAGTTTCATCAAAACCGGGAATTATCACTTCAAGACATTTCCCTGTGAGTACTTGGTAGTTGAATTATTCTATAATATATTGAATAGTTTATGCGTAGGCCAGGCAGTGGTGACTTTTTGGGTAACTGTTCTTATCTTTTGTTCAAATGAAGGTTCCTTATTTAGTTGGCAATAACCAGCTGGATAAATGTTTATTGTCTGGCTGATTCACTGATAGACAAAAATGACCTTAATGAAAGTTAAATGAAATTGAATGGGTTATTTTGTATTTACAACTAATTTGTAACTAACCTGCGTTTTTAAAAAATTTCAGTCACCCTCAGTTTTTTTGCAACAGCAGCTAATTTTTTCTAAGTTAAATATGGTTAAAAATTATATCTAATGAATAAAAATAACTTATATTTTAATTTTATTCGGGATTTTCGGGAATATTTAGCGTTAGATACATCTCCTTTGAGTGTCCAACAGTAATCAGCTAACATGTTCGCACTCCACTTGCCTTGGTACCGTTTTTCCATGTTAGATATTTCCTGATGGAACCGCTCACCGTGTTCGTCGCTAATGGCCCCCAAATTGTATGAAAAAAAATCCCAGTGTGAGTGCAAAAGGTGTATTTTGAGCGACATATTGCATCCCATATCCTTGTAAACTGTTAAGAAGTTGCTAACCAACTCTTTATAGTTTCCGGCCCTGTGGTTTCCAAGAAAATTATAAACAATATTTCAAAAACATGTTCATACAGATTTTTCGATCGGATTAAGTTTTTATTCAAACTGTTTATCAGCCCGTAGGTATCTAATTTGTGGCTCTACAAATATACCCTTTTTCATTTTAGCATCGCAGATTTTTGGAAATTTCTATTTCAAGTAACAAAAACCATTTCCATTAGTGTCCATAGCTTTGACAAAATTTTTCGTAAGTCCGAGTTTGATGAGCAATGGAAGCATAGGCGGATCCAGGAGGGTGGCTGTGGGGGCTGCAGCCCCTCCCACCCTTTGACCGACAATAGGTAACTTTTTTTAGTTGAACACACAATTCCCCAAAATTCCTCCTGGTTTTAGAGGAAGCCGCCCCCCTTTTCAACTGGTTGGACCCGCCCTTGAATGGAGGTAGCAATACATCTTCAGAATTTATTAAAAGAAGGTGAAAAACATTTTGTTTACCTAGTATAAGAGCGTCTCACTTAGGAGTAGGTCAGTAAGCAAAATTCGTGTAATCAGTTTTGTTTAACAGAAACTGAGGGTGATTGAACAAAACTAAGTATAAGGTTTATTTGTGGGTAGGTGGTAGTGTTTAAAAAAGCGATTCGAATTTGTTTAAGAAAATCACTGTTTACCAGTGTTATGTTTATTATTCTTACAGTGTACTTGGCCTGTGTCCGGAATGATAACTCTATTAACGTACAGTGTACAACATTACAACGTACAGTAACTGTATGTAGTTGTCAAGCGTTGTTTGTACATAATTCTACTAATTTAAAAAATACCCCTGTCGCAGCATCTGCATAACATAGCGAATTTCCAAATATTGGGTACTGGCGGATCTCATCTAAGACCTGTACCTATTTAAAATAGTTTAGCTTTCTAAGAGTAAAAGACTTTTTAAAATCGGCTGGGTAATTAGTTTTGGTATTTTTGGGGACCCAAGAACCCGAACGGATTTTGTGCAGCATAGTTGTATCCATCTAAAATAATTTAGTTCTCTAGCAGTGAGAAATTTGTTAGAATCGGTTCGGTAGCTTATTACTGGCGTTTTCGGATCTGCAAGATCCCGGTGGACCTCATTAAAAAATCAGCTCGACCGTATATTCTAGGCGGACTTTATGTAATATACATACATATATATATATATATATATATATATATATATATATATATATATATATATATATATATATATATATATATATATATATATTCAAAACCCGTTGTGTAGCATTCTACGCCGCCTTTGCATCCGCAGGACAGTTGTGGATCTCAGATAACACAACCTGTACCTATCTAAAATAGTTTACCTCGGCAATAGTAAAAAAATTTTCAAAATCGGTCAGTTATTTTATTTTTGACACTTTTAGGTCCCACTGACACTGTCGGACCTTACATAACGTAATCTATATTTATCTAAAATAGTTTAGCTCTGTAACAGTGAAAAAATTTTCAAAATCGGTCAGTTAGTTTATTTTTGACACTTTTGGGTCCTATGGACCCTGGCGGACCTTACATAATGTAATCTATATCTATCTAAAATAGTTTAGCTCTGTAACAGTGAAAAAATTTTCAAAATCGGTCGGTTAGTTTATTTTTACCACTTTTGGGTCCCATGGACCCTGGCGGACCCTAAATAACGTAATGTATATCTATCTAAAATAGCTTAGCTCCCTAGCAGTGAAAAAATTTTCAAAGTCGGTCGGTTAGTTTATTTTTGACACTTTTGGATCCTATGGACCCTGGCAGACCTTACATAACATAATCTATATTTATCTAAAATAGCTTAGCTCTGTAACAGTGAAAAATTCTTCAAAATCGGTCAGTTAGTTTATTTTTGACACTTTTGGGTCCTATGGACGCTGGCGGACCTTACATAACGTAATCGATATTTATCTAAAATAGTTTAGCTCTGTAACAGTGAAAAAATTTTCAAAATCGATCAGTTAGTTTATTTTTGACACTTTTGGGTCCTGTGGACCCTGGCGGACCTTACATAATGTATTCTATATCTATCTAAAATAGTTTAGCTCTGTAACAGTGAAAAAATTTTTAAAATTGGTCGTTTAGTTTATTTTTTACAATTATGGGATCAGTAAACCCTGCCGAAACTCATACAGCTCTAGTACTCTAACAGTAAGAAAAGGGTTCTAGGGATCTCATATAACTTATGGCAGTCCGTAAGCTTCTTGCGGCCATGATTTAATTAATTAATACAAATACTTTAACTTACTAACTGTGAAAAATTTTTTAAAATCGATTCGTTAATTAATTTTTGGCCATTTTAGGTTCCGAAAACCTTGACCTCACATAAAATATCTTAAATCCATTTAAAATTGTTTAATTTTTTTAACATTAATAATTATTAGTGAAAAAATTTTCAAAATCGATTCAAAATATTTTTCCGTGCATACATATGTACATTGTACATATTATGTTGTTTTGTTTCATATTTAATAATATTATATCATAACATAATCTTCAGTTTCTTGTTTATTTAAAAATTCAATAAAAAAAAAATTCTTCATTACATTAGCTTAGAAAATCTGTTTAATTTTCATTTTTCAACTTGAGATAGAACCATGCTAATTATAATGCAATAAATGAGAAACAAAACTCTATACATGTATGTGTGTTATAACACATGTATGTGAATTTCAATTGTTCTCACAAAATTCTTCAATAAAAAAGTGAAATATTTTTATACTTCATAAAGAACTGAGATATAAATATAAATTACTTATTAGACTAACAAAGAAAGAAAACTAATATAATGGTGAAAATTTACATTTTCTCGAAAAATACTTAAAATAGAAAGAAAATTATAAGAATATTTTCTTCGTAATTTTTTTTTTTGGCTTTTTAACCATGTAAAAATCGAACTGTCTAATGATAGGATCGAATGATAAAAAATGGCCAGAAAACCTACTTCTGGGTATCCGATGTGTCTGGCTAAAGAACTTAGCTAAGCTAGATCAAAATCGAGTCTCCATACGAAATTTCATAAGCATTAAACGTTTCGTTTGAAAGTTATCGTGGCGACATATATACATATATATATATATATATATATATATATATATATATATATATATATATATATATATATATATATATATATATATATATAAATTTTAGTGAATATCATTTTGGTATTCTGGGGACCTCAAAACATATTTCTGTTATGGTCTCCGCCAGAGGTTGCGTCGTGACACTTAGTGTAATAGCTGAATTTCGAGTTTTCGAAATTCGCTAAAAAATGACTCCTTAATACTGTGTTTATATCTTTGAATTTTCAAAGCAAGTACAATCGAATACCCGTTATAAGATTATCTAGGGGACGTAGGGGAAGTTTTTCTCGGAATTTGAGTGTCCTCGCTACCCGCACTTAATTTTGTCGCTCGACTACTCTTTATAAGACTATTTCATTTCAGCGTTGTGAACGTATAACATCAGAATTATTTAGTCATTCAATATTATTAATTTAGATGTGTTTAGCTACATACCTATACAATTTATTTTTTATAAATAAAAAACCCAAAATTCCTAATTTATAAATAAACAGTGACTTTAATAACATTTTTAAATTACTTAATATGTATGTATTTCATTTGTCACAAAAGTAAGTTCACTTTTTTTCAAATTTTAAAAAATTACTATTCGCCTACTTGTATTTAGAATAAAAATAATGCATTTAAAACACATTTAACAATAGCATTCAATTCCGATGTAAAAATTGGAGAAGTGGGGGGAAAAGTAATGTGGACTCCCTAAAAGGTACTAGCTGGATACTAACTGAATACACGTACAAAATTTCAGCCCTCTAGGTTTCCTTAGAGAGTCTCTAGACGTGTTAGAAAACAAGTAAAAAAATTAAGGAAATATTGGCGTAAAAATCGTGGGGGTAAGGGTTAAAAGTTGAAACCTCCAAAAAACAGTGTCTGGCTATTAGCTTAACCTCTACACAAAATTTCAGCCCTCTAGGTTTATTTGGAGAGATTTTGACCCGAACGAAACTGTTAAAAAACAAGAAAAATCATGTTCTTTTGGGTATAAAAATGGTTTGAGTAGGGGTTAAAAGTCGAGACCCTCAAAAGGCACCTCCTTGATACTAACTCAATCCGAGTACAAAATTTCAGCCCTCTAGGTTTATTTGGGTGACCTGTGCGAGTGGTACAAACTTCGAAAACGTCAAAAAAGCATGAAATTGTAGCTTAAAAATGAGGGGGGTGGGGGTAAAATATTAAAACCTTCAAAAAGCACAACCTAGGTATGAACTCTATCAACACACGAAATTTCAACCCTCTACGTTAATTCTGGAGGGCTGGGGCGGTGTTAGATCCAGCGAAAATCGTTTTTTCCCCCTACTCCCTCCAAATCATGCTAGGAAACAGAATTTTGGATATGTTGTAGATAATTGACCGGTCTGGATTCCAACCGGTCTGGAAAAGTTTTATTGCAAGGAAAAGAGTTTATAGCGGGAAATCAGTTTGCTTTTACGATGGTTATAATTTTTAAGGATGGCTAAATCTCGATATAAAACAGACGTTAATACCATAAAATAGCTTCTAATTTATAAAATATATAACTTTTAATAGTTTCTTCATAAAATATTAGTAATAATTCCACAGTCAATATTTTATTGACAATTTAATATCCAATATTTTCTTTTCTTAAGCAGTGGTATATCATAACAACATGGACGCGTTCCATTTACACAATAAATTGTTCTATCTTAACATTACCATTAACAAATATTTACAAATGTTTTTAGTTGAATTTTTCCTTGAAAAAATTAGACTTATACAGTCTATACGACAAGAACGGCGAGAGGCGAGAGTAGGGGCGCTATCCATTTTCGGACCCGTAGAACACGAATATGTAGAAAAAAAATGTCTATATATATATATATATATATATATATATATATATATATATATATATATATATATATATATATATATATATATATATATATATATATTCCCGCCACCTTTTAATTTGTGTAGGGCTCCCCTATGGAAGTTAAGAGATAAAATTTGGTAAGTGGGGCTCATTTTCGAGGCACCTCATACTATTAAAGTGGGGTCAAATTTTGGGAAAATTTTTGATCCGACCCAACTATTAAGGGGGTGGTGAGGGGCGGTAAAACAATGAAACTTTTCCAAACCGGTTGGAAATAATGTTTCGGTGAATTTTCTACGACATATCCAAAATTCAGCTTCCTACGATGATTTGGAGGGAGTACAGGGGGAAAAAACGATTTTAGCTGGATCTAACAGGCCTCCAGCCCCCCAGAATTAACGTAGAGGGTTGAAATTTGGTGTGTTGATAAAGTTCGTACCTAGGTTGTGCTTTTTGGAGGTTTTAATATTTTACCCCCACCCCCCTCATTTTTAAGCTACAATTTCATGCTTTTTCGACGTTTTCGAAGTTTGTACCACTCGCACAGGTCACCCAAATAAACCTAGAGGGCTGAAATTTTGTATTCGGATTGAGTTAGTATCAAGAGGGTGCCCGTTGGTGGTCTCGACTTTTAACCCCTACCCCCACCATTTTGATACCCAAAAGAACACGATTTTTCTTGTTTTTTAACAGTTTCGTTCGGGTCAAAATCTCCCCAAATAAACCTAGAGGGCTGAAATTTTGTGTACGGGTTAAGCTAATAGCCAGACACTGCTTTTTGGAGGTTTCAACTTTTAACCCTTACCCCCACGATTTTTACGCCAATATTTTCTTAATTTTTTTGCTTGTTTTCTAACACGTCTAGAAACTCTCTAAGGAAACCTAGAGGGCTGAAATTTTGTACGTGTATTCAGTTAGTATCCAGCTAGTACCTTTTAGGGAGTCCACATTACTTTTCCCCCCATTTCTCCCATTTTTACATCGGAATTGAATGCTATTGTTAAATGTGTTTTAAATGCATTATTTTTATTCTAAATACAAGTAGGCGAATAGTAATTTTAAAAAATTTAAAAAAAAGTGAACTTACTTTTGTGACAAATGAAATACATACATATTAAGTAATTTAAAAATGTTATTAAAGTCACTGTTTATTTATAAATTAGGAATTTTGGATTTTGATTATATATAAAATAGAAATTTTGGATTTTTTTGGAAAGAAAAAACATCTTCATAATGGCCTTCCAGTTTACTATTTAAGTTCCTTTTTTTTAATATTTAAAAATAAAGCACAAAGGCAATTGGCGGATAAGCATGGGTAGGAATGCCCTCGTACGAATTGTGTTGGCTTTTTCCCTGATAACTGTTATCGGCACAAAATTGAAATTTACTAAGATTTAACCCTTAAAAACTTAAAGCCTTTTTTTAAAACCCCGATCAACCGGACCCTCATCATCGGTTTTGAAGCCACCAAAATGACAAATCGCTTGTGGACTTTCAATTACATTTCGCTTGTAGACATTCAATACCGAAGATGAAAGGAAAAATTCGACTTCCGTAATGGCGCTCCGCTGCTCACGGCGTTTTTTTATTACTCATACGGGAGAAGTACTAATTTGGAGCACACATTTTTGTACGCAAAATAGCTGTTTGCCCACTGTATTCTTCCCACATAATTTTTTGCGTGCGGAAAGTAACTTTCCACACGCAAATTAACAATAAAACCCGCAAAATTTAATCAAAACACGCAAAGCCGCCTCATGATTTTTCATTTAATAAATATTTCATAATTATTTCTATAGAAACCGCCAACAAAGTAATTTAAACAATAATTAGTTCAGAAAGAAAAGACGAACACTTAAAAATATTATTTTAAAAAGTAATAAAAATGTCAAAAATAGTAATAATAATAAAAAAAAGTAGGTGAAATTCGTAATAAAAAATAGTATGTGCAACTCATGCGAGATTGTCGATTGCCCACTCAAGCGAATGAGCGCACTCACTACGTTCGTGCGCTCAACTTCGCTTTCGTGGGTAATCGACAATTTTCCGCACTTATTGCACAATATACTATTTTTAAATAGTTACTTAAAATGTACAGGTCAGCTTCAAAACAAACGCAATTCCAACAAATGCTTAAAAAAACCGATTTCACCATTATATTGTTCATTTAAAAAGAGGCTAAATACTGGAATTTGACAAAAGTTCTAGAATATTCTATTCAATGGCAAGCAAAAATATGGACAAATTTACTTCAACATGGGACTGATAATAGAATAAATATACTAAACAACGATATTTAACAAAAGTTCTCGAACATTCTACACCAGTCCCTCAATTTACGCGAATATCCGTTCCAAGGGGATTCAATTTACGCAGATAAAAATTGCGTAAATTGAATCCGTCATTAGAAAAGGAAAAATACTGGACATAAAAGCTACTAATAATTTTACAGAATTTTATAATACAAATTGATAACGAATATGTCGAATTTACATAATAAAATTTTAAAAGTATCGTTAATTTCGATATTGATAATTTTCGATAACGAAAAGTAGGTTTTGACAGTCCCAATATGTCCGGAATACCCATAATTTGCTTCACTTAAGCATTCAAAAATTTCGTTATTTTTGAGCTACGACGCGACGCACCGTTTAGGAGATATTTACGATTAAAGTTTTCGACAGCAAAAGTTAACGAAAAGTAGTTTTAAAAAAAAAATTGTTCTGTTGCCAACCAGATCAATGGGACTAACAGAGCCTAAATAACTAGTTATAACCAATTTATGACAAGTTACGCGGTATCGATAATTTTCGATAACGAAAAGTAGGTTTTAACAGTCGCAATATGTTTGGAATACCCATAACTTGCTTCGCTTAAATCTTTAAAAATTTCGTTGTTTTTCGCTACGATGCACCGTTTATGAGATATTTACGATTAAAAGTTTACGATTACGAAAAGGAATTTTCATTTAAAAAAAAAAATATACTATAGTTGACAAAAAAAATGGGACCAATGGAGCCTAAATTAATCGATTATAACTAGAATATGATAAATAAACCGTTATCTTTACTAGTTCTCGAACAGAACATTCTAAAACTTTTGTTAAATATCTTTATTTAGTTTCTATTTCAATAATTTTTCTAATAGTTATATTGGTTTTTCGACAACTTTATTAATTTTCGAATAGAAATTTCTGTCAAATTTTTCTACCTGTATTCAACTTGTTTTTCGATGATTAAATAAATGGTGAAGCAGAGTTTTCAATACCTTTGCTGATTTCCATATTCTCGAACTTTTGTTAAATTTCGCTACATTGATCCTTTTTCAATAACTAATTCGATGGTGAAATCGAGTTTTGGTTATTTTATCTGATTTTCAGATAGAATATTCTAGAACTTTTACCGAATTTTATTTTTGGTCACTTTTCTGATGAACAATTTGATGATGCCAAATTTTCAATAATTTTTATGATTCCCAAAAAGAATATTCTAGAACTTTTAACGAATTCTGCTATTTGGACACTTTTTTGATGTCCAATCCAATGGTGAAGTCGGTTGTTCGGTCGGAAAACTCCAATTATGTCAGTACGTTACTGGGGTTAGGGGTAGTCAGCAATCCGAAAAAATGTATTATTTTAACTTTTTTTTTTTTTTTTTGACAGTAGTTTAAATTATTTTATAAAACAATAATACAGGCTTATTATATTATGCCTTAACTTTGTTTTACAAACATTAAAAAAATATATATTTAAACCACGTTATCGCCATATTTGTTAAACCCCCTCGTGCTTTGTGGTGACAATCACATTTTATTGGTTCATCTAAAATCAATCAAACAAAAAAAATCATTAGTTTTATAGTTAATCTAGTACTCGATCGAAGGAATTTTTTTATAACTCCCGCTTCTAAAGTTCAATATTCAAGCCTTATGCAGCGGGCGTAAAGAGCCGTATTCACGTTATGTAAAAACAAACGATAGTAAGCGTGCGTGAAAG
The DNA here is from genome assembly GCA_035578155.1 of Brachynemurus nebulosus. Lineage (NCBI taxonomy): Eukaryota > Metazoa > Arthropoda > Insecta > Neuroptera > Myrmeleontidae > Brachynemurus > Brachynemurus nebulosus. Next base: position 108,169,061 of record JAPWDM010000001.1, read on the forward strand.
TACAGTAGCATATGTAAAATTACTGACCGTGCGAAGAAATAATGATATTCATTTATTGAAATTAAACATGGAATAATATTAAAACATATTTTAAAAAACCGACTTCAGAAAGTAAAGAATAATGTATTAGCACGTATTTTGAAGTCAGGCGTAGTATCGCGTAAAAAATGCGATCGGATCTGCTTGTAAAATCAATGAATTCTCGTGGATCTACTTTTTTTTTAATACTACGCCTGACTTCAAAATACGTATAAATATACTATTTTTTACTTTTTGAAGTCGGTTTTTCAAAAAATATGTTTTATTTCATTCCTTTTAGTGACAAGCATATCAGCCTATACCATTGCAATATTTAATTCTTTTAAATTTAAAATACGTTACTATAGTTTTTAAAGTAAATAATTTGGCATATACAAATTTTAAAATTGACATAATTGTTAATATGATTGAAGATGGTTAAAAAATTACTCAACCAATGTTAATAAAATTTTTACGGGGCCACCTGGAGAGCTTCATCTGCCAAAAAAAAAGAATGGTGTAGAAATCTCCCCAGAAATGTGGGAGAAATCAGTGTACGTACATAAAAAAAAAAATATACGGGTTGAATTGAGAACCTCTTCGTTTTTGAAGTCGGTTAAAAACAAAAATGATCTACAAATTGACACTATCAAGCCGGAGCACTTTCACAGTAAACTTTCCCGAGAGCCGGCAATATTTTTAAAGAAACTTTATATAAACACATAAAAAGATTCAACATGTATATATACAAATACGTACGTGATACATTGACATTCAAATCGATTACAGAAAGTTTAGATAACAAACTGGTAAAAATAAATAAAAAAAAAATATTTTTATTAGTTTATTTGATTAATATTATAATTATAAAATATTTATTCTTGCAATTCCGGGATTAAAAACCATGATTTAGTCTCTCAGAATAGGGAGTAAAGTGCCACTTCTAGTCCCAAGGGATTAAAAAACTCACTTTTAGTCCCAAGGGATTAAAAAACTCACTTTTAGTCCCAAGGGACTAAAAAATTATTTTTCTCCAGCTTTTGAATCAGCAAGCACAATTGACAGAAATTTAACTTGAATAAAATAGCGTTGCTAGGTAATTGAAAATAATACACAAATTCAAACTTGTAGATAAAGACAAACAGTTATATTTTATTGTACAATTCGATTGATTTGTCCAAAGTATCCTTGATGGAATATTATTACATACAATTTGAAAAGTAATTTTTTTTTAACTTTTATAATTTTAAATTACCCGGAATTGCAAAAAATAATATGTACACCACAGGAATAAACTGTTTTTTTTTTTCATCCCTCGTTTGATTTGTTGCCCTCGGGTCTGTACAGGCCCTCCGGCAATAAACTTCACACTCGGGATTAAAACTCATATTTTAGTCCCTTGGTGTGTAACATACTATTTATGTATTTGTTTATATTAAAATTTTTTATAGAAACCAGGAGAACAGTGTGTTTGAATGAGTACACATCAGTGTGGTCACATCGCACACATACATAATCCGTAATCAATTAATCATTGATCGCGATCAATGATTAATTGATTACGGCCTCTGCGGTTGAAAGTATCAATAAAAAATTTTTTTTCATATAACCTTAGGTATTATAAAATAAAATTAACCCTACTATTTTCTAAAATTGTTTAGAAATAATTAATTACAATTCACATAGTGTTTGAAAAATTATCAAATTGGATCGGCTGGGACTCGAACCTGGATCTCTTGGTTGCTAGCCATGTGCCTTACTAATTAAGCCACCGACCGCTTGTTTGAGTGCCATTCCAACCTGATAATCAATCAAACATCCTCTATTTAATGCGGAATGCAGTTATATTTTTAATTTCAAATGTTACCGACTGCCTGTGAAACATTATTAAGGTGTGGCGGACTTTTGTTCTCCTTTAAACGTACACCAATATTCATATGTTCACTTAATGTCCAGCTTTGGCTGATACTTGAACACTCGATTTACTTTGGTATGTATGACCAATTCATTATGTTAATTAAAATTTACATTGTGCTTGAAAAATTATCAAATTGGATCGGCTGGAAATCGAACCCGGATCTCTTGGATGTTAGCCAAGTGCCTTACCAATTAGGCCACCGACCGCTTGTTCGAGTACCATTCCAATCTGATCAATCTATCAAACGCATCCTCTCTTTAATGCGAGACGCAGTTATTTTTTTAATTTCAAATGTTATCGAGCGCCTGTGAAACAGTATTAATGTATGGCGGCCTTTTGTTCGCATTTAAACATATACCAATATTCATATGTTCACTTAACGTCTAAAATACTATGTGAATTTTAATTAACATAATATATATGGTCATACATACCAAAGTAAATCGAGTGTTCAAGTATCAGCCAAAGTTGGATATTAAGTGAACATATGAATATTGGTGTATGTTTAAATGCAAACAAAAGTCTGCCATACGCTAATAATGTTTCATTGGCACTCGATAACATCTGAAATTAAAAATAGAAATAATTAGCTTTTTTTTCTCTCTATTAAACTTTAGAAGCCGTCGTTATAAAAAAAATTATGTTCAATACTTACGCTTAAATTGAGGTACTCGCTAAAGGGACTGGCGCATACACAACGAAATCCCGTGCGCTTACCGGTCACTCGTCTGACGGCTCGTGGGCGTACATAGCGCACTCGATCTCGTTGTCTATGAGTCAGTCTCTTACCTACAAGTAAAGGTCTTCTTGAAGTGATAATTCCCGATTTTGATGAAACTTGGTAGGTGTGTAGAACAAAGAAAAATAACAGACACGTATTTTCTTTTATCGGCCAAAAACGCCATTTAAGGGGTAAAATACACCCCCAAACTTGGGGTAAAAATTTAATTTTGTCAAATTACTCGAAAATTATAACAAAAAAAAGTTTAAATTGACACAACCCTTCATTTTTAAAGGTCTTTCTGTTGATGTACTCAAATCCAGGGTCGGACCCTGGAGGGGCCTTAACTATAAAATTGGGGGTGAAATTTGAAATAGGGTGAATATGGTTCGACCAATCAAAATACTAATATCAAATATGAAAACTACATCAAAAATACTAGTTTACCTGTTTTTGCTAAAAGCCGCTACGTTAAAGTTAAAAGCTCAAATCTTAATCTAAAATCTTACATGTGCACTCAATATTTTACTAATAATATCTTCAAAAATAACTTTTTAGGTGAGTTGCGCTGAGTGCGCTAAGTAATGTTTTGTGGTCGGTACGTGTGACGAAAATGTTCCCTTCCAAGAGATGTCGAAAAAATTTAATGCTGTAATAAATTGCTGATGGCTCACGATCTGTATTAATTGTGAGGATTTTTGGAGTTAGGTCATCGGTTTTAAAAAAGGAGAAGTGAAAAATAAATAACAAGATTTTTTTAAAATTTGGTACTACCATGGTTTCATGCAACAGCACATCTTCAGGCGCTCTATATTAATTAAAAAGATAAACAAAAAAATGTCAAATAGTCAAATACATAAAAAAATTTTTTTTATGTATTTGACTATTTGACATTTTTTTGTTTATCTTTTTAATTAATATAGAGCGCCTGAAGATGTGCTGTTGCATGAAACCATGGTAGCGCCAAATTTTAAAAAAAATCTTGGTATTTATTTTTCACTTCTCCTTTTTTAAAACCGATGACCTAACTCCAAAAATCCTCACAATTAATACAGAAGAACTCAACAACACAGAAGCTCTAGATAATTTATAAATAGTTTATTATATTTTATTTTAAATTTATACTGCATTTTTAACAGCTTATGTCAATTGTGTAGTAGTATATCATAATAATATATTCTAATTGAATCATATCAGCATAGAGAAATGATTGTACACAATTATAATAAATAAAGTAAAATAAAAGTGTAAAAAGTATCGTAAATAGGTAAGATAGAGTTCACATGGTTGATGAGTTTTGATGTTGAGAAAGTATCGGAGTTTTTCCACATTTTCAGGATCATGTCCCAAAATTTTCATAAGTATTGGAGGTAGGTTTACTTGTACATTTTGCTGAGTGTATTTGATGCCAGGATAAGGATGGGCTTAACTGTTATGACGGTATTACAGAGCTGACAGATAGGTGCAGGTGTTCCATTTAATAGGTATAAATGTATTAGTTAGGTATGTTCAGTTCGCAGGCGACAGAGAGCTATTAGCAGGAAGAGAGAGAAAAAATTATCATTTAAAAAAATATTATACCCCCCCCCCCTCACCCCCGCAAAAAATTTTTCAATATTTTTTTATAACTTGTAGCTTGTGACTGCGTAGTTTTCGAAAAAAAGTAGCCGACTAAAATCTTTAAACTCCTTGATCAGTCGGATACTTATCATCAGTTTTTGAAATTACCAAAATAACAATCCACCTGTAGTCATTCAGTCATTTAGATATCTTGAAAATACCGAAGATGTAGCGAAAAATTCGACTCCCGTAATGGGGATCTGCTGCTCACGGGGTTTTTAATACATTAAACAAAATCTATAAACAAAAATTCGTGTTTATATGTGTATAAACAGATTTAAAAAATAAATTTAATAAAATAATCTGTATATATAAAAATCAAAAGTTACTGACTGACTGACTGATCGATCGACGCAAAGCTGAAACCGCTGGGTCTAGAAACGTGAAATTTTGAACAGGGATTCCTTATGTAAGGTAGGTAAGCACTAAGAAGGAATTTTTGGAAATTCACCCTCTAAGGAAGTAAAATAGGGGATGAAAATTTTCATAGAAATTTCTAATCTTTTGAGTTAGAAATACGGAAATTGGTGTTACGTTACTGGTTTAAACACAAATGTTTCAGTGCTTTTAAAAATTCATCCCTTAGGGGGTTGAAACAGGGGAAGAAATTTTAAATGGAAGTCTGCCACCTAGAAACGTAAAATTTTGAACAGGGGTTTCTTATATAACGTAGGTGAGCACTAATAAGGGATTTTTGAAAATTCACCCCCTAAGCGAGTAAAATAGGGGATAAAAATTTTCATATAAATCTGTAATTTCTTGTGTTAGAAATATGGAAATTGGTGTTAGGTTACTGGTTTGAAAACAAAAGTTTCAGTGGTTTTAAAAATTCATCCCTTAGGTTGAAACAGGGAAAAAATCTTTAAATGGAAGTCTGTCGTTTTTACAATTAGAAATGTGGAAACTGATATGGTACAGTATGCTGGTGATTTTAATATTGTTAAAAATTCATTGTTTAACGTATGTATCCTAATCCTTATCCTAACTAATATTATAAATGCGAAATTGAGTGTTTGTTTGTTTGTTTGACTTGCTTTTACGCTTTAACGACTTAACCAGTCAACTCGAAACTTTACACAGACATAGCTTGGGAGACGGAAACGGTTATAGGTTATCTTTTAACCAGGGAAAATATTTCATTTCCGAGGGAAAATCTACGACAATTATGACAGTTGACTATTTAAAAGCGGATTATTGGTTTCAAACTTCGAATATTTGTTAACAGTGGGGTTGGAAAAGAACATAGGCGACTTTTTACCCTAGGAAAACATCTCATTCCTGTGAGAAATCTCATTTCTGTGAAAAAATATATTTTAAATGAAACAAAAAAAGATTCTTAGAGTTTGTTAGCAGATAGAACGATATACAGCGATAAACATAGTAGTACGGGAGGTACTGGCGCATGAGTACCGAAAACTATTCCACCTCAATTTTTTTATGCGATCCTGTTGACATTGCCCTACTGATGATATAAATGCATGTTGCCAGGGGGCAACCCGGGGCCATATTGCTTAAACCGGAAGTTGTTTAAACAATTGCAAGGAATTGTCATTTTTTAACCGGACAAATTTTTTTTATATTCTTTATTGAAATACAAACAAAAAAGGTCCTATGACTGTTTACGATAAAGTTAATAGTTTTCGAGATATGAATTTTTAAAAGTTCGAAAAATCTCAAATTTGGGTACTTTTGACCCATGAAAAATATATTTAAAAAAAATAATAAAATATAAATAATATTTTTTTAAAATTCTTTATACAATAGTTAATAATATCCTTAATAGAGATTTAAAAAAATTTCATTGTTTATACCTGTTTTTTAATTGTTAATTTCGCGCCCTCACAAGTATGCGTCCCCTACCTTTAAAATACCTTTAAGTATTTTTTCAACCGGACAAATTTTTTTTATATTCTTTATTGAAATACAAACAAAAAAGGTCCTATGACTTTTCACGATCAAGTTAATATTTTTAGAGATATGAATTTTTAAAGGTTCGAAAAAAATTGAATCTTTAAAAATTCATATCTCTAAAAATATTAACTTGATTGTGAAAAGTCATAGGACCTTTTTTGTTTGTATTTCAATAAAGAATATAAAAAAAATTTGTCCGGTTGAAAAAATACTTAAAGGTATTTTAAAGGTAGGGGACGCATACTTGTGAGGGCGCGAAATTAACAATTAAAAAACAGGTATAAACAATGAAATTTTTTTAAATCTCTATTAAGGATATTATTAACTATTGTATAAAGAATTTTAAAAAAATATTATTTATATTTTATTATTTTTTTTAAATATATTTTTCATGGGTCAAAAGTACCCAAATTTGAGATTTTTCGAACTTTTAAAAATTCATATCTCGAAAACTATTAACTTTATCGTAAACAGTCATAGGACCTTTTTTATTTGTATTTCAATAAAGAATATAAAAAAAATTTGTCCGGTTAAAAAATGACAATTCCTTGCAATTGTTTAAACAACTTCCGGTTTAAGCAATATGGCCCCGGGTTGCCCCCTGGCAACATGCATTTATATCATCAGTAGGGCAATGTCAACAGGATCGCATAAAAAAATTGAGGTGGAATAGTTTTCGGTACTCATGCGCCAGTACCTCCCGTACTATAGGCTTTTACACCCATAAAGTGTCTGATTGAAATGAAATGAAACAACTAATTAATGACAACTGACTGTTAAAAAATGGAAGATTGATTTTAAACATTGGATATTGTTTACAGCGGGGATAGAAAGGGACACAGACTACTCTCTACCCCGAGAAAATATCTGAATCCTGTGAGAAGTCTTATTCCCGTGGGCAAATATATTTAAAACGATAAAAAACGGATCACTGATTTCATTCGAACTTTGCATATTGTTAAAACAATGTTATAGTCTACTTTTTACCCGGACAAAACATTTTATTTCTGTGGGAAAATTCCTGTGGGAAAATGAAAGTACATTTGATACGTTTGAACTAGATGTCGTAATTTCAAAAGCCACGAGTGGAAGGGCTGAGCGGGTTCCGGCACACACTACGTCGTCAAAAGTATTGGTACACCTTGAGTTAAGGTGTGTCCATACTTTTGACGCGGTAGTGTACTTAATATTGTGGTACACTGCCGTGTCAAAAGTAAGGGCACCCATTGGGTCAAGATGTGCTCGTACTTCTGAGGACGTAGTGTGTGCTAAAACCCGCTTAGTCCTTCTACTGCCACGCAGACGAAGCCGCGGGTAAATGCTAGTTTAATATAAAATTACTCAATTTAAATAATAAGGTAAACAAATGTAACAAGCAAATGATTTAAAAAATATTATTAATGTTAATTTTTTTACAAATTAGAAATTTTTGGGTTTTTTGGGGAAGAAAAAACTACCTCAGAAAGTTCCAGTTCACTTTTTGAGGTCCTCTTAAGCATTAAAAATATCGGAGATGAGGGAAATATTTGACTTGAGTGGTGTAGCTTTTCTGCGCACGGTTTTTAAGAAGATACAGTTTGCATACAAACCGTCTGATCTATACATATAATAAAACGGTAACGAGGCCGTGTCAGTACTTGGAATATTTTTTGGAAATTGTATTGGAACTGTAGATAGTTATCGATTTAGATATCCAACAGCGATTTTAAATTTGTTGTCTCTGTCTGTGTGTGCACCCACCACGTAAAAACTACTGGACGGATTTTGATGAAGTTTAGTGTGACTGACTGACTTTTTTTTAATTTTTTAATCTACTACCTGCGTCAGCATCTAGGCTACTCTTTATTCCGGGAAAATGTCTCATTGCCACGAAAAAATATAAAAACCATTTTGAGCGTGTGTACGTATCACACGAAAACTACTGAACGGTTTAAAATGAAATTTGGTGTGGTAATAATAACTTATTACTTGGGTCAACATATAAGATAATTTTTATTTTGAGAAAATGTTTCATTCCCTCGGCAAAATTCAAAAATAATTTTGTACATCTGCATGCATTACATCAAAACTATTCAACAGATTTCAAGAAATTTGGTTTATTTATCACCTGCGTCAACATTTAGAATACTGTTTACTGCAGGAAAATGTCTCACGCTCATTGGAAACTAGCATATCGATTCGACAACGCATCAAACGATTGACGTTGTGGGTACAGCCAGCCCCGGATCTAAGGGGAGGGGGGCAAACCGGGGCTCATGCCCCGAGCGTCAGTTTCGGGGGGCGTCAAAATCATGTTAGGTCGGTCTATATCAATTGGTCTAAAGAAAAAGTTGATTGCTCGACCATTTTAGAAAAATATAGGTAATATTCTTCCAGTTGTTTCCATTGTATTTGAGGTATTAAGAATAATAATTATTTAGAATTATTCTAAAAAAAAAATTATCTTGAATCGTTTAAGCGTAGTAGCTATTTTTATTTTCCAATTTGCGCTGATTTTTGTGTTTGTAGCCCTTTATAATATATGACGTTTATTTTTTTTTTATTACCTTGCCTAAGGTGGGTATAAAATATATATATATATATATATATATATATATATATATATATATATATATATATATATATATATATATATATATATATATATATATATATTAAACTCAAATAATAGGCTATTGACTATGTACCACAAAAATAGGGGGAAAAGGAATTAATTAGTAACAGGTGTTTTATTGTTTCATATGTTAAGTTGTACCCCAAAGATGATAAATTCACAAAGTGCTATTAAATTTAGGCGTGGGTTTTTACGAACGGAGTAAATTTATCGACTGTTAAGTTTTTTTTAACTATAACTCAAAAACTATGCATTTTTCGTAAATACGCATGACATAGAGAATTACATTCCTTGTCGAAATGGCATTTTATGAACTCAAAAAACTTTTTTCTCAACAAACGCAGAAATTTTTCTTTTTTTTTTTTTAAATTTTTCCGCAGCACTTTTTTCTGAGTGAATTTAAGTATAGACACTGGTTCACTTTGTGAACCAGTGTGTATACTTAAATTCACTCAGAAAACGTTTTCACCGTGAACGTTTTCACGAAATTTCTTAAAAGTAAGATGTTTCGTTCTTGAGTTATCGTGCGGACACATTTATATATATGTTTACTAAGTGTCCGCACGATACCTCAAGAACGAAACATCTTATTTTTAAGAAATTTCGTGAAAACATTTACGGTGTTTTGGACATTTTTCGTGAAAAAAATTTGGCGGAATGTGGCGGAAAAATCACATAAAGAAGGCTTTTTTTATTTACAATTATTCTATATCAACTAGTTTCCGAGAAAAACGTACTTTTATAAATGGGAATTCGCTATGTTATGCGGGATGCTGCGACAGGAGAATTTTCATAGGTTAATTACAGTGGTCGTTGCTAGAATATTGTAGCTATTGATTTAAGGGGTCATATAAATTGTAGCATATAATTTAATTTTTGTATTTTTACCACCTTTAATGGCCCCACTGTGCGACAGTTAAACGCATCTTAAACGTATACAAAAATATTTACTTGATACAGCTTCTAAGGGTATGACGGGATAAGAATGGCCGGTTGGCCCCCAGACGAGATTTTCAACGGCACTTTGGCTACTATAAGGGCAGCTGATAAGAAGTCTTGTGTGCAATTTTTAGCCTCATATCTTGGGTAGTTTAGAAGTTATTTGTGATAATATGTATTAAGGCCATGATTTTTTAAACCTTTATATCTCGTAAACTATTACAGATATTGGGATAAACTAAAAACCATTGAGTAGGTCTAAGTTAGTACTATAATATATATTTCTTTCAAATTTTTCCGTTAGTAAACAATCATAGAAAATTCGAGGAGAAAAATAGAAAAACATTTTTTTAGTGGTTCCTTCAGGGTGACAATCACGAAAAAAGTCTCAAATATTGCACATTAGGTCCTGTTTAAGTACTGCAAGTTTCGTTAAAAACAAAGGGGTGGAACAGTGTCAAAAAGGGGAAACCTCGATCGAAGCCACCATCGGAAAGGTGAATTTCATCATTCCGTTATGTTTTTATGCCGTGGGCACAAGATTAATTAAGAACCTGGTGATGTTTTAACGATATGTACTGATATACCTATCATGACTTCCAAATATACAGTGCGTTCAAGGTCATGTGAAGCCAATATATAAAAATGTAAAAAAAATTGTTGGTAGGATAGCGGTCATATTTCTTGACCGATAGAGCTGCTATTTGGTATTGTGAGTGTTTATGTCAAGTTCAAGGCTAAATTCATAGATGGAGTTGATTGTCAATATGGGATAGTTTCAAAATATTGAGAATTTTAAGTTTAAAATTATTGTCATTTGAGAAACTATTCAATCAATTGTACCTATCTACGAAGTAAATTTCAGTTTTAGTTAATAGCTACTTATCATTAACTTTAGATAGATATACAATCATAGTATCGCAGGCAAATTCCGAAATGTATACTGAAGTATGAGAGTTGTGGCAGCGGTTACCTTTTTATCGGATGACAGCTTAATTTTATTATAATTATAATTGGGGTCAATGTTTAAGCTGTTTGTAGACGATCTCTTTTCGCTGAATAGTTTCAAACTGGCAATAATTTAATAATATAATAATAAATTCATTGATAATGAAAAGTCACCATTTTGAATTCATCCCATATTGACAATCAACTCCATCTATGAATTTAGCCTAGAACTTGACATAAACACTCACAATACCAAATAGCAGCTCTATCGGTCAAGAAATATGACCGCTATCCTACCAACAATTTCTTTACATATTTATATATTGGCTTCACATGACCTTGAACACACTGTATATTTGGAAGTCATGATAGGTATATCAGTACATATCGTTAAAACATCACCAGGTTCTTAATTAATCTTGTGCCCACGGCATAAAAACATAACGGAATGATTCACAAAGCAAATTCAGTGAATAGCATTTTCGTATTCTAGGGACCTCAAAACATATTTCTGTTATAGTCCCGGGCTTAGGTCGTGTCATCATACCTGCTGTAATAGCTGAATTTCCAGTTTTGGAAATTCGCTAAAAAAGAAAAATTGAAAAATTTCGGCTTTTTTTGAATAGTTTTTTTGACTTATTTTGTTGAGAAAAAAGTTTTTTGAGTTCATAAAGTACCATTTCGATAGGAAAATTAATTCTCTACTAAAAATCATATCATGTGTATTTACGAAAAATGCATAGTTTTTGAGTTATAGTAAAAAACTTAAGAGTCGATAAATTTACGTCATTCGTAAAACGCACGGCTAAATTTAATAGCACTTTGTGAATTTATCATCTTTGGGGTACAACTTAACATATGAAACAATAACGCAGCTGTTACGAATTAGTTCCTTATTCAACTACATAGTCAATGGCCTAAATCGGCTCAATAATTTCGTCAAAAAAAATTTTTTTTTGAAAATTTTTGTCTTTTTGTGTATTCATAAACTATTAGCCTTGGAGGGTTGAAATTTGGCAGGAATGTATCTGGGGCTAAGAAGTATTATTTTCTATAAAACAATTTTGCGTCAAGGGCCGTTTTCCCTATCTTACCCGGCTATGCCCTTTGCGCCCTTGTATTTTTGATGGGGCTGGTGATAAAAATTACACAACTTGTAGTGCTTTCGGAGTAGATTTATTAAAATAAAATGTCAACTTGTATATTGATCCTTTAAAAAATAGGAGCTTTGTAAAAGATTACTTATGTCAAACGTTGGAGAGGGGGGGCCGTCAGTTTCAGGTGTCTGCCCCGGTTCTAGAATATCGTAGATTCGGAGCTGGTTACACCTAATTTTAATATAAAGACCTACTATTTCCTGACTTGTATGCAGAACGTATACATACTACACATACGTACTTGTACACTATGTGTTGTACTTAAGTAATATTTTAATCCAACAGCATATTAATATCAATTACGTTTATTAAGATGAGATTTATTTTTGATCAATAACTGCTCATAAATCTTTTTTCTCATGTAAAAATTGTAATAAATTATTGAATTAATATATTGCCATTATTAACTTTAATGAGAACTATGAAAAGGTCATTAGAAAAATTAAATCTTACACAGTGGCGAAATTAAATAAATTGCTAATTAATTTTTACTAATTGCTTATCCAATTAAAATTATAGGTTTTGAGAAAAAAATTATTTTATTTGTTGTTCGTTTTTGTGATTTGTTACTGTAAATGTAAATAAAATGTCAAAGTGTTTAGTTTCTTTTCCTGCTAAAATCGTTTATTTTATTATTTTTAGTCAAAAATTTTGCAATTACGTATTTAATAATATAATGACAATAATTAAGAGTTAAATTTGCCTTATGCCCATGTAGAGAAACATACGCAAGTAAGTTATTCACGTAATAAATCAATAATGTCCATAAAATAAATAAATTAATTTTGACAACTAGTACTATACATGAATGATTAAAGTAATCATCGAGCGGCCAAAAAATTAAGTGTTTTTTGTTTTTTGTTTCATGCATATAAATAAAGTACTTGGGACTTTAGCCTAAAATTTATAGCAATAAGAAAAATTTTAATTAAAAAATAATATATCATGGAAGCTTGCCACATCTGTTGTAATCTCGAAAAACTTTGTGTTCGACTGATGTGTTTTGTAGACCTCGTGAAAATTATTTAAAAACAAATTTTAAACTTTTTCAGTGAGAGATATAATATTTGTTACTGGATTTGTTGTAATCTAAGTATACATCTGTTGTTTTGGATTAGAAGTAAGCCAAGTTTCAGTTAAACCTATAATGGAGTAACTGCCAAAAATGTGAACATCCTCTTGATTCAAATTATACAGATTGTGAAATTCAGATATATTTCAAATTTTGCCACTTACTTTAAGGGATAAGGTGCATTTACTGCTATTTTCAGTGATCTTATTAACGTGGTTATTGGCTGAGTGCGTGATGCCAACGACATCTATAATATATATTTTTTCATGCTATTAAATAATGGTAACCGTGGAAATAAATTTAAAATATTTTCAAAAAAACCGTAAAATCTGAATACAAATATTTGTTATTTAAAATTATTATTTTTTTTTATAAATAAATTTGAACAATTTGAGGTATAAAAGACTGGATGAAGTATAATAGTTATATTAATAAAGTATTTAAACAATTTTCGACGCTAACATGGATATAATTATCAAGACAGTATTTCCTTCCAACCCCGGACTATGCAGAGGAAAAAGTTGCTGGTGGTAGTGAAACACGTAGTGATGAGCAAATGCAAGACCAAGACCAAGACTTGGCAGTCTTGGTCTTGGTCTTGTTCTTGCATTAAAAATCTTGGTCTTGGTCTTGCTAGAGCAGTTTGAGTCTTAGTCTTGGTCTTGGTCTTGCAAAATGCAGTCTTGGTATTGGTCTTGGTCTTGGTATTGCTAAAAATCTTGCACACTCTTGCATTTTTTTATTAGCGAATTTTTTCCTTCTAAAATCAGAATTTTTTCTCTTTACGTTATTAATTAGACTTTTAAACTATTTAAATAATTTAGCAAGAGTCTTGCTTTTTTCTTGCTATAGTCTTGGTCTTGCTCACTTGAGTCTTGGTATTGGTCTTGCAGCCATACTTATAGTCTTGGTCTTGGTCTTGGTCTTGCAAAATGCAGTCTTGGTCTTGGTCTTGGTCTTGCAAAAAATGCAAGACCAAGACAAGACTGCAAGACCAAGACTAATTTTGCTCATCACTAGAAACACGTCAGGGAAATTCGAAAATTACGAAATGCTTGCATAAGTCATTTAGTTGAATGTACAGTCATACATAAAGCAAACATCAATAACTTCTTATGAAACAATTGCATGTGAGTTTAAAATACCTCAAATATTTTTAATTCTGTATTTATGGATTGACGTGTAGACGTTAATACGTTGACAGATAAATAAGGAACGACATATTAGTGGCAATTGCGTTTATAATCAAAGTGGATCAATGTATTATACTTTTATTTAATATTTAATATTTTTTATTACACTATAAACACATATGAGCATGTATTATTACCTATTTTCGCCACTACTCACGCTGCAATCGATTTAATTATCCCCACCATATACTACGCACCCTGCCAATAGTCAAAGATTGTGTTCCTTTTCAAATTAGATTTCTTGATTGTGTGTTGCCTCTGGCGACCTCTATTCTATTGATGCCAGGAGTACTTTGTCTATTAAAAGAAAAATTTTTGGATGTTTAAAATTTTGTCATTCTCTTTACTATTTGATGGAGAAGTTGTTTCTATAGTTACTGATTCTTTTTTGAAAGTAAATTTAGGGGAAAATTGCAGTATAGTATATGGTGCGATATTTTTTTTAACCGGTAAAAACGAACCAAAGGTTTTAATTATGAAAAGTTAAAACGCGGAAGCCTATTTTTGTTTTCGAAAACTCAAATGTATTAATATTTTACACACTTTTTTAATATTGACATTTGTATGATATTATTGACTTATTGTAGTATCTATTTATAGAACACGATAAAAATAACAGAATAATGTAAAACACAAGTGAGAAAAGCGGCCCTGCTCACACGGGGCCATTTAATATACTAGGCAAATTATTAAAATCCGTTTTTCAATTGTCCTAACCTATATACTTTAACCTCTTTTAAAGTGTGATAATTAATAATAAAGTGCAATTATTTTTCATAAAAACCTGTATCCACGCTTTAACTCTTTAAATACAATAATTTCCAACCACAATTGTTTCTTTTTTGCGGTAAATATCGAAAATATCGCATTATATACAGTGTTGGGCAAGATATCGAATTTCATTATCTAGATAACAGATAATAGATAACATAATTTAAAACATCTAGATAAAGATAACAGATAATTAATCCGTTATCTAGATAATATTTTAGATAACAGATAAGATAATATATACAGAAATAATGCACGAGTTCAATGTTTATCAAAAACCGATTCGTGGACCGGTGCCGGACCACGAAGGTACCTCTCTGGTCCGCAGAAAGATGTGTGAATTCCAACAAATTACAAAAACGTTTAAATGAATCTTTTTGGCGATAAAAAGCACATGTTTTGGAATAATTTTTTTTTAATTCAGCTCATGATGCCACACGTCTAACACAACAGAGAATAATATTTTTTGTTTAAAAAAAAAAAACGGCGAAGCTAATTTTATACAAAATTTTTTGAATATAAAATTTCGGGATTTCTGTTATTTACGGCACATGATAATACACAACTAGCGAATACCGCACAACCATTTTGTTTGAAAAAAGAAAATGGCGGGGTTAAATTGGTGGGAACATCTTATGGTCAACCTTTCATAAACCATGATTATATAATGTTATTCTCTCTAATGGCGGAAATCATTCCAAACTAAATAAATACTATTTATATTTAAAATTAAAGAACTGGTTTAGTGTCGATATTTATCTGAATTACATGGTCGACCAAGTGGTCGGAAAACGACATTTCATATTACATGACCTAATGTTATTCTAATTAATGGCGGAAATGATTCCAGGTCTATCATGTCACTTCGTGAATATATGAAAATGTCGAATATGTCAGCTAGTGAATATATATAAATGGTGAATTTAGTTTCAATTTTCTATTTTTTTTTTTCAAAAAAATCAAGAGATATTGTCGTTATGTTATCTTTTTCCTTCGCTTAATAAAAAGATAAGATAAAAGATAACTTACTTTAAAAATATCTGGATAAAAGATAATAGATAACGAAAACGTTATCTAGATAAAATTTCAGATAACGTTATCTAGATAAGCACAACATTGACTATATACTATACTGCAATTCACCCTAAATTTAGTTTAATTATTTTTAATGGTATCATTTGAGTCACAGTATTTTGCTCTTTGGTTGTAGTTTTATCTTCTGCCCCTAGTATAGAGTTTTCTGTATTTTCTTCTACACTTTCTATGCATTCATCTGCTGTTGTTGCATTTGCGAAACTCTCGGTAAGTTCTTTCCTATTATAAAAGGTACCATGAACTTATAAGCCATTGTGTTTCACTGAAACTATTTTTCCTTAATTTCTTAACGTCTTGGTATGTTCAAGCAATTCATTTTTTTGAATTTTGATCTTTTTTGATTAATTCTTCATTTACGCAGATGTTATAATTTTTTAAGTTCTTCTTATTTGATAGAATTTTAAATTTTGTCCAATAGGAGATTAAAGATAAAAGAACCGGTTTAATTTTATTTGACTGCTTATGATCAATTCGTTTTATAAAATTTACATCACTTATATTAAATAAGATATTAATTACTTCAGTCATTAAAATGTGTACTTTGTCTCCCAGCTCGGAAAATGTTTCAGTCTCTGGCTCCTCTGTTCCGTAAATAATTATATTATTTTTCTTTAAAGCTCGCTCTTAGTTATCGCGGCGTCTACCAATCGATGTCACTAAATTTTCAATATGTTCTTGCCTGGTAGTAATTCTAGTAATTATAGCATTTTCAAACAACTTACATAAATTTTTCATTAATATTTGTGCACATATTTCGAATAGCATTTATTTCCACTTTAATGTCACAAGTTTTATTTCTGATTTTAATTACTTTATGCTGTTTGATCATTCAATTTTTTTCTTTTGTTTGAATGTAAAAAAAAAATTAATTTCGTTGGACGAAATAGATTTGAGCCGCTAATCTTCAGAATAGTATAATTATTTTTCTTGTGTGTTGGAATATTGGCTGCTTCGCTCACTCCGCCACTTGCAGTGCTTATATTTCTATCAATTTTTATGTAGCTGATTTTATTATAATGTTTACTTATCAATTATAGTGAATGGTGAGTTGATGAATATTTTAACCTCCAATGATTTATTTTGATTTTATTAAAAATTTTAACTTGCATATTATAATTTTAGACACTAGATAATGGATTCAATTTTAAATTAGGATAAAATTATAGCTAAAAGTTTTTTTTTTTGTTTTTGTTTTATAATAGTCAGTTTAATTGTAACAAAAACTAGTAAGAAGAAACAACATTTCCAACCTCATTGACAGTACAAACACGAATCCTGGTGTAAACACAGGAATCCAAGTGTTAGTAATGATTTTCAGGATTGGCGGAAATAAAACAAAACACAGTTATTAACACAATCCCACAAAAAAAATAAAGGTCGTAATCTAGATGACTGACCCTGATGTATTCCTATGTATTCTTTAACGCTGAATTCGAAACCGGGGTTAAAAAGTTCGTATACCTCTTAAATTTTTGCGTAAAACCAAAAATATCCTTTAAGTATGTTTAAAGCTATGAATAACAATATCGTTACAAAAAGTGGCATAAATGGACACTTTATAACCGCTCTCATCTTATTACCAAGAGCTCTGCTAAAAATGTAACACTCCCCGAAAGGATTGGTATGCTCCTTATAGAATGTAAAGAAGAAATGGTAAAGGGTAAACACAACGCAAGAATCAACTCCCCAGAATTATGAAAACTATCCTTTACTGAACGGCGGTGGAAGAAGATGTGGGAGAACAATATTTTCTTGCTTTTTTTGCGCAATTATAGTCATGGTACGCTAAACAAAGCCGCCTTCAGTTGTTTTGGCTGTACTCATCTAAGGTGTCGAAACTATTCTATATTTACAAGAAGAAGAGAAAATCTTTTAAGACTGGAAAGATGCACTCTGAAGCTTTTCGGTTTAAGAGAAGGGAAATTCTTTTTATGGGGCTGGATAATGATCAGCTTTAATAAAAATAAAACGTAAAGATATAAACGCTTGCATCTTACACATACGCCATCTTCTCTCTTACACACATAATACACACATCTGTATATTTACATTGTACCTACATTATATAAATCAATCTTTAATATATATATATATATATATATATATATATATATATATATATATATATATATATATATTAGCAAGGAAACGACGTGTTTCGATCAATTCATGATCATTATCAAGAGCAATTCAGAGACATTGGACAACCATTGTCAAAAGAGAAGAAAATTTATATCAAAATCAAAAAAATCAAAAACTATAACATACATTAATGTTGTTGTGTGTAATGTTGTAATGTAAACATAGTAAAAACTGAGATAAAAGTCAAAATTAGATAAAAAGTCAGAATAAAATAAAAAAAACTTAGATAGAAAACTTTGCAAAAACCGGTTCCCACTGGGAACAAACTTAGGGTTCCAATGATACATCGTAGTAGTCAGAAACAAATTAAAAACCAAAAAAGTCATGAAAGAATTACAAACAAATAAATTTAAAAGCTAGATATGAATCGATGAAATTGAGGAACAATAAAATAACTGGTAAGAACCACTAAAGTATTAAGTAATTTTAAATAATTTCATGATAAAATTTAGAAATAAACTAAAATGACACACAATTAAATTTTAAACAAACATTTAAAACAACTGTATTTAAACATCACTTGTAGATTGCACAACTGAACTGTTGGAGCCGCCGTCTTGAAATGGTAATATGAAGTGATTTGAGATCTTCTTCATAATGAATCTACACTGATGAAAATAATTCAACTGTGCATTCTCGTTCAGAATGGTACTATTTGAATTTATATAATGTGCAATGTTTAGACTTTCGAAATATTCTAAGGTGGCGCTTTTCGGATAGAAGTGAAGTGTGTCAAATACGTCATCAATAACAAAATTCTGGTCGGTATCCAAAATATGTGCCGCTATTTCTGAATAATTTTTAGTATTTGCTGATTTTATTGCAGAAAGATGTTCGGCAAACCTGTTCGAAAACTTTCGGCCAGTTTGACCAGTATAAATTGAGGAATAATCCGGACAACAAAATTTGTATACACCAGATCTATGCGACGGGAGAATGTGGTCTTTGGTTTTTACTAAAAGACTAGATAGCGATGTACTCGATGAAAGACATAATTTTACCCCTTGTTCGTCGAATACTTTAGGCAGTTCATATGCTTGGTTCGATACAAACGGAATTGAAGCATACCTTGTATTGGATGTAGTGACGGATTTTGTAAGATTTGGGAATAAGGTGGAATCATGAAACTTGTTCGTATATTTAGAAAATATTTTAAACAAAAATTCCATGTTATAACTATTGGCTTTGCCTATATGGATGATAACAGCGAGTTCTCGACAAAAATTAATTTTATTTAGGGGGTACGTGAAAATCCTGTTAAACGCATGGTTGAAAAAAGCTACTTTGTACGATCTTGGGTGAGGAGACGAGAAATGGGTACAATGCTCAGTATGTTTCGACTTAAACAGTAGACCATAGAACACTAGAAGCCAACTAATATCAAAAAAGTGTAGCTCATTTCATTTGTTGGTCAGTCACAGCTTAAGGCATGTAGTCAGTCGGTGTCCGTCACCGAACGCACAATGCATTGTAATGTATTGTTAGACATTGTTACTTGAACTGCACACGTTGCTCTGTCCCATAATAGGTGTTTTGTAGTTGTGTGTGTGAATACGCACACAGAAGCAAACATTAAACCAACACCTTTGCAAACAGTGTGTACCTACACAACATAGTAATGCGAAGTGGGGAGGATTTTATGTCACCTGACGACTACAGTCGAAATACTACCTATTATATATTAGTTTGGCCCCTTGCAGTAGACAAACAACTTCAACAGTATGGTAAACAGCAAACTCTAGACGGTTTGAGTATAAATCTATCGATATTATCAATCTTTACTAATGTTATAACTGTGGAAGTGAGTTTGTTTGCTTGCTTGTTTGTTTGATTTTCTCTCACGCATTAACCGCTTAACTAGTCGACTTTAAAATTTTGCACAGAGTTAATTTGAGGGACAGAGAATGTTATAGGCTACTGCTTACTCCGGGAAAACGTTTTATTTCTGTAGGGAAATTCTTAAATAGAAAAATAATAGTGACACGATCTAAGTATGCTTACTCTTCTATACGAAGTCGCGGCTAAATGCTAGTAGTATAAAATAAATATACCATTATCTCAGCATTTGCAAATCAGCATTTGCGAATTTCCGGTTACAAAAATTATCTCGAAAAGCAGCGTGCCGTCAGTTGGGACGAATCCGGACGATTTTTTCAGTTTTTTGGTAATAAATTGCTTAGAGTTAAACGAAAAAATTCTAAAAAATAATTTAAATACTTTAATATCACGAGCATATAGGATAGTAATAAAAATATCAAAATTGATACTACAACTTTTTTTGGTTATATAGTGTTCGAATTCGCTCCTATGTGTGGAGTGAATCTAGACAGTGAAATTTTCGCAATATAGATCATACTCAGTCATGTAGCATATATGGGTGAAAATGGACATAAATAGCGGAATTTTCAATCTTGAAACTCGCTAAAATAAATATCTGCATCTACGAATGACTTTTGATGGGTCATTAACATTTAAAAGCCTAATCATCAAAATAATTAAATACAATGTATTAAAACAATAGAATTACGATGATATCATTTTAAGTTACATCTTTTTGAATCTATCTCATTTTTGCCTATTCAGCAATCCCTTTGTCTAAATGATGTAAAATTAATGTAACTCTGTAACTTATCTGATTTTTGTTCGATCTAGCTAATGGTGAAACATGTTTGTAACTAAATTTGTAATGTTAAATTTAAATAAATTTTTTAAAAAATAACTTTAATTGTTACGAAACGTAACTATATATATATATATATATATATATATATATATATATATATATATATATATATATATATATATATATATATATATATACATATATATATATATATATATACATACATATATATATATACATATATATACAATATATATATATATATATATATATATATATATATATACAAGCGGAAAAAATTAAAGGATCAAAAAAAATTCCAAATTCTTAGCGATTTGTCGAATGGCTGTATCTTCGTGAAAAATGGTCGTATAGGAGTCGTAAGTAAAGCAATTTAAAGCTGAAAGTTTCTAGTTTTCAGATCTTGCGATAAAGAAATTTTTAAAGCAACGTGTGTCGCTCAATTCTAATAAGTACACTGAAAAAAAATTTCCGAAAGTTTTTCGGTATTCCATGCCAATTTCACCAAAGCCAACGTGCAACACGCTGATATTTCTTCGGCAACTCGTTGAAATTAAACGGTGCTTCGACTATAAGATGTAATATTTCATCCGAATTTTCCGCAGCGATACAAACTTCTTTAAAATAAAATTTGTTGTTAGCTCCTTGATAGCTTTGTATATCAAGAAACGCCATTTTTTATTGCCACCGTAGAACTGAAATTATTCACACAATCCACAACTTTAGATAGAATAATTAAAAGTGGTGGATGTAGTTAGTTAATTTGTCGAATG
This sequence comes from Brachynemurus nebulosus, assembly GCA_035578155.1. Classification (NCBI taxonomy): domain Eukaryota; kingdom Metazoa; phylum Arthropoda; class Insecta; order Neuroptera; family Myrmeleontidae; genus Brachynemurus; species Brachynemurus nebulosus. The sequence goes on from JAPWDM010000001.1 coordinate 108,190,597, forward strand.
TATTCGAAAACAGCTACTAATGACTTTTGCTATATTTTGTTTATTGTGTTTGGAATATGAATCTGTTTTGCAAAACAGAGAAGGAAATATGGTGTTCATTCCAGGTGTTTATATTCCAAACAAAATAAAAAGCTATATATAGGTGTATATATACATATATATATATATATATATATATATATATATATATATATATATATATATATATATATATATATATATATATATATATATATATATATATATATATATATATACTTATGAACACCATATTTCCTTCTCTGTTTTGCAGAACAGATTCATATTCCAAACACAATAAACAAAATATTGTTTACCATCAAATTACAAACTGTTAATAATATTCAGCACATTGGTGAGTACCATGCTCTTTTCACTTTAAAACCTAGTGATTTAAGGAATGCTAAATTTTCGGATGAAATGTGTTGTTGCTTAAATGTTTTACGTTTAATGATCTTAGGTTTCGAAAGTCCCTTGCTATGATGGCTAGCGGTGGACTGCTCTGAATTGTAATTTAACATGGTTCGAAATGTAATTGTTTTACCACGAAAGTATAATTTTCAACGAAAGAGATGTTAACTCTTTGACAACCACCGGTAAATAGACAACATTTTGTATAAGTTCAACTATTGTATACCCTTTAACCATGATAATGTGTATGAGCCCCTTAACCATGATTAGGTGTATGAGCTTTTTTACCATGATAAGGTGTATGAGTCACTCGTTGGAGTAAATGAGTCACTCAGGGAGTAAAATGCGTCACTCGGGGAACAAAATGAGTCATTCGGGGAGCAACTTGAGTCACTCGGAAGCAAAATGGGTCACTCGGGGAGCAAAATGAGTCACTCGGGGAGCAAAATGAATCACTCTTTGGAGTAAATTAGTCACTAGGGAGCAAAAAGAGTCACTCGGGGAGCAAAATGAGTTTCACGGGGAGCAAAATGGGTCATTCTGGGAGCAAAATGAGTCTCTGGGGGAGCAAAATGAATCACTCGGGAGCAAATGAGTTACGCGGGGAGCCAAATAAGTCACTCAGGAGCAAAATTAGTCACTCGGGGAGCAAAATGAATCACTCTTTGGAGTAAATGAGTCACTCGGGAGCAAAAAGAGTCTTTGGAGTAAATTAGTCACTCGGGAGCAAAAAGAGTCACTCGGGGAGCAAAATGAGTTTCACGGGGAGCAAAATGGGTCATTCTGGGAGCAAAATGAGTCTCTGGGGGAGCAAAATGAATCACTCGGGAGCAAATGAGTTACGCGGGGAGCCAAATAAGTCACTCAGGAGCAAAATTCGTCACTCGGGGAGCAAAATGAATCACTCTTTGGAGTAAATGAGTCCTCGGGAGCAAAAAGAGTCACTCGGGGAGCAAAATGAGTTTCACGGGGAGCAAAATGGGTCATTCTGGGAGCAAAATGAGTCTCTAGGGGAGCAAAATGAATCACTCGGGAGCAAATGAGTTACGCGGGGAGCCAAATAAGTCACTCAGGAGCAAAATTAGTCACTCAGGAGCAACATGAGTCACTCCTTGGGGTAAATGAGTCACTTGGGAGCAAAATGAGTCACTCGGGGAGCAAAATGAGTCACTCGAAACTATCAGAAAGAACGATAACTCATCAAGCAAATTCGTACCATATGAAGCTAATAATAAAACACCTGATTACATCTCTATATCTAGATTTGATGATAATAATGATGCTTATAGTGTTAAAGCACAAAATGTTGAAGAAAATACATCTCAACTACAGCATGATATTGATTACTCTGAAGCAATCTTGAATCCATTTGACCAAAAAAGGATAGCTGCTGCAACTAAAGCCATTTAAACCAAATTTAACTCTTTGAAAAGAGGAGAAAACAATCGACAATCTGAAAACGAGAAAGATAGTTGGTCTAATGAAAGTGAGCAAGTAGATCACTTAACGGCAGTTAATAACAATTGTAATGAAACAACCTCTTCTTCACAACTAACTAAACTTTTAGGAACTGCTTTAGATATTATAATGTTAAAAGAGGTTCGAAACGTTGGCGAAACGAAAAATAAAGCGAAAGTTATCAATTCGGTTAAGTCAATAAGCCTAAAGCGTCATATAGCTTCAATTTAAAATGTCGAAAACGGGGTTTTAGCTAAGCATTTTAAGCAAGACAACTTAAGAGAGTTTAGAAAAATGTTAACCTACAATCGAAAAAAATAAAATACTGGCATAATCCTAATACTTTAATAGATGAATTACGTTTATACGAGACTTCAGAGACTGGTGAAAAAATACTCAGTATTATTCGAAGTTTAGAGGAAAGTAAAAATATGTTGTTGTTTAACGTTGAAGATCGAGAAGATTTAATCGAGGAGTTAAATGCTTTAAAAGAAACTAGTGTTGGTCAAAAAATATTCTCTATACTTCACAAACTTCAAAAGGCTGATGTTATTGAGCCACTAGGTGACTATCTGGATAAAACTTATAAATAAAAACGATGTTAGTGATTATGATTATGAATAAAAATTTATTGAATTTTGAAGAACACCACCGTATAGAGAACCTGCCTGATCTTTGAATTACGACACTAGCGCGTATGGTGCCTATATTTAGCATTTTTTAAATGAAATTTTTTTAATTAATATAAGTAGGCTATTTTGAATTAAAAGTTTGTTATTTTTTTTATGAAAAATGTCAAATTGCAAATAAAATTATTATAAAAGCGGTTTTCGAGATGTCCAAGTGACTGATTTATGTGATTTTTGTTACAAAAAAGGAAAATACTTGTGTCAAAATGGTCATATGTACACGAGATTTAAGAACTATTATATATTTGTGTCCGAAGTGGAATAACAGCCAGTTATGTGACAAACAAATATAAAACTTCATTGTAATATAACTATTAAAGTAAGTGGCTAATTATACATTTTTTAAAAATATTTAATTTAAAATTTTAGTAATAAATAAATATTTATCTGTGCGGTTACAATGTTGCATTGGACGTAGTCAATTTATCTGTTGTATTTAAAACAACAACAATAACTTGTAAAAAACTTATAAATTGACTTATAGAGACGTCACTAGTGACAATGGTGACAATGCAGGTTCTCTGTATTTACTTTATTTAATATTTATACTCTGTATTTACTTTATTTAATATTTACTTTATTTAATATTATTTACTTTATTTAATATTTTCACAATAAATGTATATGTAATTTTTTTTTTTTTGTACAATAAATGTATGTGTGTGAAATATTTTTACAATAAATGTATATGAAATATTTCTTTTTACAATAAATAAATATTAAAAATTGTATGATTTGTTTATATATTCAATAACACCGGAACGTAATTGTTTGATCTTTTCAGGTAACTGATCCCATACTTGACAAATTCGTTCTGCATATTCGGGTATCATATATGCATACAGATGTTGCACCCAAATATCATATTTCAAGTTGTTTTGTTAAGTATAATAACATATCGAAATTTCTGACTTTTGTATACAAATAAGGATGAGTCAGAAATATATCTTCAATGCGTGAAATCCGTGTTGCAAATGTTAATGGTTCACCAACGGGCGGTTGGAAGTTTTCCTCCATTTTCACGCCATTGTTACACATTTCACAACGAATTTTCAAACCAGGTGGTCCACCAATATGATCTTGTTGCCATGGTCGATTATAATGTTCAAAACATGGTTCACATTCTTGAAACATGGTGCGATAATCGGCTGGTAACCAAATCCAGGCGCGTTGTATGATTTTCGCACCATAACTTTTCAGGACATTCAAACTGATCCACTTGTAGATTTGAAGAAATGTTTCCAAAGTCAGTTCGTTCAGCAGCATTGGTTCACGTTCGAAAAATTCACCAATTGAAACATCCGTTTTATCCCAGTCCATTGATTCCGGTTCAGACAATTTCAAATTTTGCATTTTTACAAGAACATCAATTGTTTTTTCGTAAGTATCAATCCGTTTACGTAGTTTATCCAGTTCACTTGAAAATATTTGTAGCCGTTTCCAGTAAGCTGACGATGATGACGATGCCATTTCCACTTGCGTACTAATTTGACGTTGTTGATGTTCAGTATTTTAACGAGTAATGTCCCCATGCTAAAGTATCCGTTTGCCCCTCCACAATATATCGTTTCGTATCGTACGGGCTGAGCGCCACCTTGTTCTGTGTCACACTATACACGTTCTGTTTCCTCGATTGTATCAGGTTATATTGCCGGTTTATGATCGTATTGTATTTTAGACAGTCCACGTAATCGTTGAAAGTTATCGTTTTCCTAACCACAGAGCTCTTTACACCTTTCGTTTTCTTCGTGTGATCCTCGCCGTCTACTTGACAACTATACATTTTTGCCCTTAAACCCACAAACTTTGTTAAAATTCGTCCATTTAGCTCGTCCTTCATTAACCCGGGTATTTTCTTATTTAGTCTAGGCATGTTGAATTGATTATCTGCGCTGTAATCCGACGTATCAAAGTATTGAATATCACGTTTCATTATTTCGTAAACATCTGCGCACTTTATCTCGTATATCAGCGAATCGGTATCTGTGTAGAGTAATTTGATGTTGTTCCCGAACGTTGGCTGTATGTAGTTATAATGGAAGTTGTAGACACACGTTTTCGAAATATCCCGAATTGCTTGCCCGACGTATATTGGTTTGTTCATAATCACTTCCGTTTTGTGCAGTTCAATCGCGATGAGATTCTTGTTAAATATGCTGCGGCTGTGGAAATTCGGTTTTGCTATCATACCTTCCGCACCATATCGTTCATACCATTTCGTTAACAATTTCCCAATCGAGTGTTTCCGCACATTTTCCATCGTTTTCCCGAAGACCGCGTTGTTTAGTAGTTTGTAGAGATTCTTCTCGAATTCGTTTTCCGCCATTTGTCTCAAAGCCGTGTTTAAATCGATGTAGAATTTGAGCCAAGGTGATTGATCGAATTGTAGCACTCTATGAATTTTCACTAATTTCATCCCGTGTTGTAGACATTGTTTCAGGTTTCGATAGTGTATTACGTATTTCTGTTTGTTACATAGCGTTGCCAGTAATATTTCCTGTTTTGTACCGGGTGCAAACATTCTCCCTGGACATAATGGTAAATCGTTGTGTTTATCGTGCAGCTTTCTCGGATATTCCAAATCTAGTTCAAGTATGTATCCTGTAGGTGAATCGTCGCTTATTTCCCGAACATCTATCTCGGTAATTTCCATCCATTTGAAATTTCCTGTTGGTAACTATTGTGACATAGCCCATCCGTATAAGTTGTTCACGCCCGAATCGTACGTGTTCATATATTTATTTTTTGCTGTCGCGTATAGGTTACTACACTGCCTCAATTCACCTTGAATACCACGTTCAATGAATAATAATTGATCCACGTCGGATAACAGTTCTAATTCCACTTTTGTATATTTTAAGGCTGCACCCCACGTAAATCTCGGCGTCGTGTAGTAATGAGCTGGATCCAATCCGTGTGTTCGCATGCACTTATCTCGGAAATTCTCAGAAACATCCGTGAGTAGTAGTATGTCCGTTTTCATATATAAAACCGAGTATTTTCCAAGCGTTTTTATGTTGAATGTATCTCAAACTTTTTGTGCGTGTGTGTAGTCGTCCACGGTGATATCGTTGGCGTTGAGTTGATTGTAGAATTTCTCCCGTGATTGTAAACATGTTTCATCTAATTTATCCCAGCCTGATATGTAGTCGTACGAAAAAACACCTTTGCGTGTAAGTAATTTGTAGTCGGTATTCGGAAATTGCGATTTAACTATGTTGAACTCGAAGTTGAGGTATGAAGACAATTTATCCAAACTTGATGCCATAAATCGAAAAGAATCGATGAATCTGAATGTAATTTCGCTGCCGGCAACATGTTTAGTAAATGCTATGTATCGTTCCTTGTTGATTGGTAGTAAGTCGACACGTCCCTCGAATGCTGTTGCTATATCCTTGATCACGAAATGTGCGTCATAACCACTCAAATTGTAGAATACAACAGGAGTCATATGGAAATCCTTATAATTCAAGTTGCATCCCTTGTGCGGAGATCCGTTGTACTCGCCGGTGAAATGGTTATGGTTAGGAACAACAATATCCTCAGGTTTGAATGGTTTCTCGCAGATGTGGCATCCGGTACTTCGTTGTTTAAGTTGTTGTTGTTCTTCTGGTGTTAGCTCGTTCATCGGTATAATGTTTTCAAATATTGGTTCTAAGATATTTTCACGTAACGTTGCCAGTTCTTTCGCGAACCATTTTTCGCAATTTAGTCCGCGATATGATCGATAGTAGCTTAGTTGATTGTTGTAGGAGCAGTGAAAATAGTAACCGATACTGTATGTACGATGTTGTTGGTACGTTGTTGTATTCTTCTTCCGATTTCCATTATCCGTCACGGGTTGTAGGAACGATTCCACGTCGGCGTAAATTATAAATGGAACATGTTTTTTGTTGCTATAATTCTTGAACGATATGTATTTGCTTTTCCCTTTTGGCATGATCACCCGACAGTAATTCATATTCACGCAGTCTTCCGTATGTTTGATCAGTTTATCCTCCGTATGGAAGTAATTCAAGCATGGGTCGCAGATGTATTTTTTACTCGTGGTGTTCGATAATTGTCTTGATACGAGTCGCGATAAGTCCTTAATCCAACAGAAATGGTAGCGTAAATCTTGATCGTTGTCGTTGTCCTATTCGCTGTCCTCATCCTCGTAATACTCGTTCTGGATCATTAAAAGTTTTATGTGGCGCTCTTTCTCCTCTTTCGTTAGCGCAGCAGGTACGGTTTTAAAATGTCCATTTTTTTTCTTTAACACAAACACGTTGACTGATGTAGCTGGGTTCTGTTTCTCGAATTTGCTCACTTGTTGAATTGTCATTGGAAATTGTATCCTGTAATATATGTCAGGCAACCAACATTACTTGGTTGACTGACAGATGACCTAGAGCAACGTGGAAGTGACCTCCGATGACTTTGTAGCTTTGTTAATAAACTACATATTATAGTGAAGCCTCGTGTTATTATTATTATTAATACAATAAGAACAATCAAAACATTACATGGTGGCAGCTGGTAAAAGCGAGCAAAGCAAGAAAATTGGGAATTGAGGTTAGGTTACGGCATACTCTGAACTGAATCGAATCTGGAACAGTGAAAAATTAAATTTGAGAATGGCGGAATCGTTGAGGGCTCCGGAAAATTTTCAATTTGAAGGCAACTTAGCTCAAAACTGGACATTATGGAAACAGAAGTTCGAGTTATACTTGTTAGCAAGCGGCAAAGATACAAAACCTGACAAGGTGAAAGTAGCAATTCTTCTCAATCTGTTAGGAGATGAAGGGATTAAAATATACAATACTTTTGAATATGAAAATCCGGAAGAAGCGACCAAGTTAGATGTAGTAATTAATAAGTTTGAACAGTATTGCAAACCGCTGAAGAATATTGTGTACGAACATTTTAAATTCTTTAAACGAGACCAACTTCCCGGTGAAAGAATTGATCAGTTTATAACAGCATTGAAAAATTTAGCTTCAACTTGCGACTTTAAGGAAAGTGATACACTGATATTGGACAGAATTGTACTTGGAGTTAGTGATGCCAGAATGCAGGAAAAACTTTTGCAAATACCTGATTTGAAATTGAGTGAAGCAATCGACATCTGCAGATCAATGGAAAACTGCAAAGAAACACAAAAGGAAATTTCGAAGGAATCCAACGTGAGTGTTATCCGAAAAAATGCTAGATATCAGGAAAAGTGGAAACAGCCAAATGCAAGTAAGTCGAGTATAGATAATAAGCAATTAGCTGACAAATCGTGCATGAGATGTGGACAATTCCATAAGGGTAAGTGTCTTGCCCTAAATAGAGTGTGTTCGAACTGCATGCAAAAAGGACATTATCGTAAAATGTGTCCAAATAAAAAGGTCAATGAAGTGGTTTATAATGAAAACAGTGATGATAGTGATGATTCATATCATATTTGGACAATAAATTCCAATATTTGTAGCATTGAATGGGTTGAAAAAATTATTATTGTAAACTCAGAATTAGATTTAAAGATTGATTCTGGTAGTGAAGTGAATATATTAAATCTAACTGATTTCAAAAAATTAAATATTGATGAAAAATCTCTAACAAATGCCACTTACAATTTAACATCCTATACAGGTCATAAAATAAAATTATTGGGACAAATAATGCTAAAATGTCAATTTAAAGAAAGGCATAAGGATCTTTTGTTTTGCATATTGAATTCTACTTCACCAAAATCAATCTTAGGTCTGCAAGGTGCAAAGGATTTAAAAATAATTCAAAATGATAAGTCAGTTAATTTAATTAATGAAACAAATTTTGAGTTAAGCCACATACTGAGCAGGTTTGATAGTATTTTTTCGGGAATAGGACAATTAAAAAAAGAATGTACAATATCTTTAACAAATGATGCAATCCCTAGTACTAGTCCGGCAAGGAAAATACCTATAGCTTTAAAAAACAAGGTTAAAAGTAAGATTGATGAAATGGTTGCTAATAAAATACTTACTCCTGTAACGGAACCAAGTGAATGGGTTAATAATATAGTCATTGTACCAAAAAATAACGGTGATATCCGGATCTGCATGGATCCTAGGAATTTAAATAAATACGTTAAGCGTGAAATATATCATATACCTACTAGTGACTGCCTATTTTCGGAGTTAACTGGTGCAAAATATTTTACATCATTGGATGCATCTTCGGCATTTCTGCAGATACCTTTAACTTATGAAAGTTCCTTACTATGCACAATTAATACTTGCTTTGGTAGGTATCGTTATTTGCGGCTACCCTATGGTTTAACATCGGCTCCTGAAATTTTTCAGAGGTACATGCAAGAAATACTAGCTGACTTAACTGGAGTCATAGTGTATTTTGATGATATATTGATATTTGGCAAAAATATTGATGAACATAATAAAAATCTAATAAATGTGTTAGAAAAAATTAAGCTTAGTGGTATGACATTAAATAAAGAAAAATCTAAATTCTGTGTTACTAAAATTAAATTTTTAGGTCATGAAATAAGTGATCAGGGTATTTCACCTGATAAATCAAAAACTAGTGCTATTAAGTTAATGAAACCCCCAAGTAATAGAAAAGATTTACAAAGGTTCTTAGGTATGATTGTGTACTTGTCTAAATTTATACCTAATCTTTCCAATGAAACTGGACCTTTAAGGAAACTAACAAGCGAAAAGTATAAGTGGATATGGTCGAACAGTGAGAATGAATGTTTCAATAGACTAAAAGAAATAGTGTCACAGGCAACGACATTGTCATATTTTGACAATAATAAAGAAGTAACCCTGTCGGTGGATGCAAGTCCCTTTGGATTAGGCGCTGTAATAACACAGGATAAAAAACCAGTTGAGTATTCTTCAGTGTCACTTACAGAAACTCAACAACGATATAATCACATCGAGAAGGAATTACTAGCATTGGTTTTTGGTTGTGAACGTTTTAATTATTATTTATGTTATAGAAAATTTAATCTTGAAACCGATCATAAGCCTCTTTTAGGGTTATTGAAAAAGCCTATTGAGGATATGTCTCCAAGGATACAAAGGCTTAGTTTAAGACTTTTAAGATATTCTTTTAACTTAATATATGTTCCAGGAAAATATTTAAAAATTCCTGATACTCTAAGTAGAGATCCAAATAAGGAAACCCTCAACACGGATTATTTAGAGTCTAATCTAAAAGTTTATACAGTATTAGCCACGACAAAGGAGAATGAAAATAGATTAATAAAAGCTATAAGTGAAGATTCAGTGCTCCAAAAAATTAAACAATATGTAATCTTTGGCTGGCCTGAACATAAGTGCTTAGTAGATGCTAATGTCAGACAATACTGGCCTATAAGACATGACATTTATTTACAAAGTGACATACTTTTCTATAAAAAACGAATCTTAGTCCCAGACATTCTTAGGAATGAATTTTTGGATCTAGCACACAAAACACATCAAGGTATTGTTTCGTGCAAAAAGATCATACAAGATTCCTTTTATTACCCGGGAGTGTCCGTAGATATAGAAAAAATCGTATTAAATTGCACGATTTGCCAACTTTATGCTAAAAGTAATCAGAAGCAACCATTATGTCCCCATCCAATACCCTTTTTACCGTGGGAAAAAATTGGTGTCGATTTTATGTCTATTGATCAACTAGATTTTTTAGTTATAGTCGATTATTTCAGTAAATATGTAATAGTTAACAAACTAACATCAAAAACTGCAAGTAGTGTTATTAGTAACTTTAAAAATGTATTTTCAATATTAGGATTGCCATTAGAAATATTTTCAGATAATGGACCCCCATTTAATTCAATTGAATATAACTGTTTTGCAAAAAAATATTATATTGACATAAATACCTCAAGTCCTCATTATCCGAAAAGTAATGGAATGATAGAAAGGACCATTCAAACGGTCAAAGGACTTTTCAAAAAAGCCATACAATGTAATGAGGATCCTTTCTTAGCAATATTGAGTTATAATTCGACTCCGAAACAGGATATTCCTGCCCCTTGTTCCTTACTGATGGGGAGGAAATTACGTACATTAGTACCAATAGGAAAACATTCTTTAAAACCTGAGTATTCATTAGAAGATACTCATCATAAATTAAAAGTGGTTCAAAACAAGCAAAAACATTATTATGATCAGCACGCTAAACAACTCAAGAGACTGGAACCTGAACAAGACGTAATAGTACAAAGTAACGTCAGAAATTGGAAACCGGGCAAAATCGTGGGAAAAAATGAATTTAATGATTACACGGTCAAAGTTGATAATGCGGTATATAGGAGAAACCGACAATTTATTAAACCATACAAAACAAACGAAAGAGAGGGTGGGGTTCTTCCCAAAACTAACACATTAGATCAAAATTTGAATGAACAATTAGTTGAATGTGCTCCCAATAACAATTTAGATCAAAATTTGAATGAACAATTGGTTGAACGTGCTCCCAATGTGGCTTCGCCTAATTGCACCTTAATGACAACACGCAGTGGAAGAGTGATAAAAGCTCCCACTAAGTTAGACTTGTAAAATGTTTTAGTTTCGTTTCAAATGTTGTATTTTGTTTCTGCATTTTGTTATATATTTGCTTAAAATGTTATGTCACTTTTATATTGCTCTGAAGTCAATTTAAAAAAAAAAAAAAAAGGACGTGTAATATATGTCAGGCAACCAACATTACTTGGTTGACTGACAGATGACCTAGAGCAACGTGGAAGTGACCTCCGATGACTTTGTAGCTTTGTTAATAAACTACATATTATAGTGAAGCCTCGTGTTATTATTATTATTAATACAATAAGAACAATCAAAACATTACAGTATCCCATCTAAATTTAGCACCGTTGAGTAGTGTGGGTACGCTGATGTTCTTTGAGAATTTCGATCTGCTGGATAAAGTGCTGATACCACTGCCCACGCGAAACAGGCACCATCGTCGAAGTTTTGAACGTTGATACATGCTTTTTTCGTTTTTATTTAATGCGGCAATTCGATGTAGTTTGATCCATGGAAAGGTGTATACTTGTTGATGTTCACGGCTAAGTTAATTATGGACGACAATGCCCACTCGCTTCCCGACTCGGTAAAGTCGCATTGTTTTAGGTCTGTTCCACGATCTATTATGATATTCGGCGTATTGAAGTGTTTCATGTCGTATTTATCCTCATCACCATCAGTTTTAACGAATAACCCGTTTTATTGCGAATAACCCGTTATAACGAATAATCCGTTGTATTTACTTTAATCGTTAGATATTGTTTCAGTATATTTTTTATTCGTCGGGTGAACATTGACCTGACGTTTTCTAAAAAGTCCTTTGGCTCTATGTGCGTTATGTTGGTAATCACTCCCGTACGTATCCGGCTCGCAAATGCTGATTCAACGTCTGCCCATTGGATTCGGTCCGATTGTTTCCATTGGTTTCGATTCATACCAGCACCTGAAACAATCAACATGTCAGAATTATAAAAAAAAAAAAAAATCATTAAAAAATTATAAAATTTATATTTGAAAAAAAAACTTACCATGTTTTTGTAACGCCTTCATTCTGATACGAAACCCTTTCATTTTTCCCGCATATGACTCGAAGTGTTTTCGTTGTCCCAAATTTTCCGCTCCACGTATAGCCTTGTTGATTAGTCGTATGTTGGTATTCGTATGTTTCATCCAATTTTCCAGTTCATCCACATTCCGTGTATCCATTTCCAGTAATGATAGCGCGTTTCGTACATTTTCCACCATTCTAGTTGTCACATCGTTTAATGAAACCATTGTTGTATTTTAATTTTAAAAAACTCTTGATACAAATTCTTGCAACAATAACAATATTAACTGCTTGAATACTGCTGAAGAAGTGATTTGAGGGGACACACGAACCTCAATTTATACGGTTTTGACTGTTCAAAAAATTCTGGAGGGGAATCACAAAAAATGCTGACTCAGAATTATTACAACGCAAATAATCGAAGGTCAAATGTCAAACCATAAAATTCGAGAAAATTATTTCGCATTTGAAACCTAATACAAGAATTGCTGTTTCATGAAAATCTTAAATAAACATTTTTAAAATTTAAACTTACATAAATAAACAAATTGAAAAAATACCCGAGTATGAGTCAGCAAAATCTTAAATAAACACACAGCTATATTAATTATTTTAGATTACATTAATGTAAACAAATTCATTTTTAATTCCTGGAACTAACAAGTGGTGACTTGTTTTAAAAAATCTTAAATAAACAAATTGAACTTAAAATAAACAACTTAATCTTATAAAGTGCTGACACATATACAAAAAATTCCCCTGAGGTACAGTCGACATCCAATTTTCGGCAGTACAGTAGCGGTCTGAAATCTGAAATTTGAAGTTAGTTTTGCGGCTTAAAATCTAGCGCTTGGTACAGTGGCCCCCACAAAATTTAGCGGCCTCCCAATTTCCGTTTAAGCTGACGCAGTTAAGGCAAGCGTGTGTTGGGTCAAAGGCCAAGGTTTGCACGTACACAAAATAAGTACAGTACGCTTCAAAAAGTGATCGGACAACTTTTCGGTCAGGGGAGGGGGGTCCACACTTTTGACACGGCAGTGTACCAAAAATTTAAGTACAGTACGGTGTCAAAAGTTTGGGGCCACCCCCTTGGGTTAGGGTATTCTCCACATTTTTGACGTGGTAGTATACCTTTCGTTTAAGATGGGGCCCAAGGCCAAGGTTTGCACATACACAAAAAATAAGCACAGTACGCTTCAAAAAGTGATCGGATACGTTTTTAGTCAGGGGGGTCCGCACTTTTGACACGGCAGTGTAGTAAAAATTTAAGTACAGTACGGTGTCAGAAGTTTGGGGCCACCCCCGAGTCAGGGTATTCCCCACATTTTTGACGCGGTAGTGTACCCCATCTATCAATTTGTAGTCTAATATTCAGTCTGCGCATGCGTCGTGTTCTAAAATTCAGTCTGCGCATGCGTCGTCTACTAAAATTCAGTCTGCGCTGGCGGGTAATGGATTAACACAAATCCAAATCGTTATGACTAAATTGTGATGACACATAATGGGTTAACTTGGATTAATTTGGTTGCGGGTGATGACTCATCTCTTAGGAATTTCAAGGCCAACAGTATGTGCGCGTGTGGGGGTCAAATGTCAACAACAAATTTTGATACATGTACTCGGTACGTGCCGGTTGACCCGGCACGTACCGAGTACATGTGCAAACCTTGACCTTTGACAGGTCAAGGTTTGCACATCGATACAGTTTGATGACTCATCAGTTCGGAATGTATAGTACCGTAAAATGGGTGCAATAGTACCCGAAGTCACACGCTTTCAGACATCGTCGAAAGAGTTCAAGTTGCTGCGTTTTGCGGTGTGTTAGAACCCGTACAGCTCTTCTACTTGTGTTGTAGGAATCGGTAAACAAAGAAGAATAATATCGTTTGCTTCAGCGAGTTCCAGAACTTCGACCGAACAATGGGATGCATGCCCATCTACAATCAATAGAACTTTACCAGTTGGTTTTCTAGGTATAAAATGATTTTTAAGCCAAGCCGTAAAGATATCCAGTCACGTAGGTCGATTTTTGTGACATGTGGAGAACAGAGCCTGGAGGCAAGCCATCTTCAAACTCGGCTTTTTTATTTTTGTTCTTCATTATACAAGCAGGAAGCAAAAATACTCCTTCGGCGTTGCAGCAAGCTATCACGGCCACAGTTTCTCCCTTTTCAGTCGATGTTGTACCATTATTTTTATGGAATTAGTTTCGCTATCTATCTATGAGAATGCGAATCAATTTTTTTTTTATATGTTATGGTTTCTGTATTAGTCTAGTAACAAACCAATTCGCCCTCTCATAGTACTAATTTTAACTTGATCATAATTAATTAATTAAATTTTATATAATTTCTTTATACATATGTATATTTGTTTTTCATATTTGTCTTTTCTAGAACATGTATACGTAATTTCAAATGTTTCCTTGTAGCTAAATCACATCGAACAGTCAATTGAGTTCGAGTACACAGTTCACGACAGTGAGCGGTCAGTACTTAAACATAGTTGGCTATTCAGTTTATACTTGCAAAAAAATACATGCAGTAGAAATTATACTATTTTAACAATAGGTATTGATTGCTAATCGATTTTATTTTATTTATTTATTTATTTTTCTAATTCGTCAAGATCGTCAGATGTGATTTGTCTACAATGAAACTTTGTTCGTATATTTTAATCTGCATATAGAATTATAGAATTGTAAGTACATTCTTTTCCTAAATAGATATGCACTCATGAATTATTCTCAATTGATTTCTTTCATATGGGACGAGTGCTCATATGTATCAATTGATATATTCATTCAATTATTTAATTATTGATTACGTATACATTCTCGAACATTATTTTGTGAATTATACTTCCCGCGTCGGCCCTAGGTCCTCGCAAAGGGAAAGATTTTACAAACTTTTCAAGTTTAATTTGATAAGTTTCTTTATATATGACTTTCATGTAATATTTTGTTATTATCACATACTGTTAAATGTTTAAAGAATTATAGGGTTATATTCGCTTCAAAATTCAATTTTATTGTTAAACAAATTTCGTCTCGCATTGTAAATAAATAAAATTGTAAATATAATGTTTAAAATTGTTTGTCAATTGATCTTTCCTTTTTTGGTTAAGCGTGTAAAGATGATATGGATGTCTATGTATTTGTAAGTATGGATGTTGTGTGTCGTCTGGAACTTGAGTTCGCTTACGTGGTGTTGCAGGTAAATTGGTATTTCAAAGTGTTGCTAAAATAAAAGAATACATTTGGTAAAAAATTTATAGCAGTGACTTTCATGTGGACATTTTAAAATTTTACGATAATGATAACTGATGCAGATAGTTTCGCATTTTTCGTTAGAGTTTTTCCCTAAAGTTACTCAATTATGAATAAAAAGCTTTCTTTTTGATAATTGAAATACATTTTTGTTTGTAATATAATTTGCCTTTCGTCACATCTGTTTTTCTTTACAAACTTTTAACTATACCCCGTTTCAAATACAATTGAGCATTAGTCATCGTCAAAAAAATTAAATAATTCTTATATTCGAAACAAATCAATCTTCTATTCTTTTCTTAAAACAAACTGCAAATTTAAAATTTACGCATTTGAAACAATGAAAGAGATAAAGCTAAGAAAACGGGAATTCCTCAAACTCATAAGTTTGAGGAAAATTTTTATTATACAGGGTGCGAATAATTTTAGTTTGGTCAGAGGCGTATTCAGAGAAATTTATATTAAACGACGAGCTGGCTGGGATGCGATTTTTTCAGATAGCGAATTTCGAAAAAAATTTATGTCTTCGGCAATTATACAACGAAATAAACCATCTGTCAAAAGGACGAGAATTATTTACTTTACACCCTGTATATTATATAATAATTTAACACATTAAAAATCTTAATTTCTTTAATTTATGAATTTTACATTTTTAAGGATTGCAGCGAATTACAAACATTTTATTACATGCACAAGTATACTTTATTTTATATATATATATATATATATATATATATATATATATATATATATATATATATATATATATATATATATATATATATATTCCTCTTTTCAGATAAAATTGATCATGAGTTTTCGTTAAAAAATTAAATAATTCTTATATGCGAAACAAATCGATCTTCTATTCTTTTCTAAAAATAAACTGCAAATTTAAAATTTACAGAAATGCAATAATCAAAGAGATAAAGCCAAGAAAACGGAAATTATTTAAATTCAAAGTTACGAAGCATGGTTAAATTTAACTGAAATAGACCATACATATTTGGCCCCTTGGTGTGGAACAATCGAGTGAGATATATATATATATATATATATATATATATATATATATATATATATATATATATATATATATATATATATATATACCTCACTCGATTGTTTCACACCAAGGGGCCAAACTACTATTATGATAGCATCCCGACTGTAATCAGAATTTTACGTCATCAGACTTGGCAGAAAGGTGGAAAATTATATGTGTATTTAAAGTTTTTGTTGGTATGTGTAAGGTAGTGGATGTTTGTGTGTGTAATACTCTGTATGTATGTAGCGTTGGTCCAAGGTGAGAATCCATACGTATACTAAAACAACCATGTGCATGAGTAGTAGGTTTTGGGGGCTTCTAGACCATCCTCCCCTCCTGCCGATTTTTTTAACGACTGTTAGAGGAGATAGGTAAGCTATGTTGTCTAGATGGCGTTGCTGGTCTGAACCACTGTGAACTCTGTACCTTGATTCAAAATTCCATGAAAAGATGGCATTGCTAGTCGGAACCATCGCGAATTCTGTACCTTGATTCGAAATTCATTGAAAAGATGGTGTTGCTAGTCGGAACCGCCGCGAATTCTGTACCTAGATTCAAAATTCCATGAAAAGATGGCGTTGCTAGTAGGAACCACCGCGAATTCTGTACCTTGATTCAAAACCCATGAAAAGATGGCTCTCGTAGTCTAGATCCTGTGTGTAAGTTTGAAAAATTGTCAATAGATGGCATCGAAAACCTTTTTTCGATAGTTAAAAGATGACACTGCTAATCTGAACCACCGCCAACTCTATACCTTGATTCAAAATTCCATGAAAAGATGGCGTTGCTAGTCTGAACCACCGCGAATTCTGTACCTAGATTCAAAATTCCATGAAAAGATGGCGTTGCTAGTAGGAACCACCGCGAATTCTGTACCTTGATTCAAAATTCCATGAAAAGATGGCTCTCGTAGTCTAGATCCTGTGTGTAAGTTTAAAAAATTGTCAATAGATGGCATCGAAAACCTTTTTTCGATAGTTAAAAGATGACACTGCTAGTCTGAACCACCGCGAACTCTATACCTTGATTCAAATTTTATCATATTTTCATCTGAAAACAGGTTTAAAGTTGTATAAATTGTCAGCTGACGTCCTTAGAAGATTTCTGTCTTATATGCAAAAAATGAATTTTATCGTATGATTTCATATTTTTATCTGAAAACGGGTTTATACAGGTTTTCTCTAAATAAAAACATATTTTTTTGTTTAATAAATTTATTTAAAAGAAATATTTTACAATAAAAATGTTTAAATGTTATTACGATAATATTTGTATATGGATATGACATTTTCCATGGCGCAAGTTGCTTCGGAATGATGGCCGCATCGAGGACTAGTGTATGTTGATATTATGATTACCTCGATTTTTTGTTGATACCCGTCTCTAAACCATGTTTTACATTCTAATTGTTTATAGCAGATTAAACAGTTTTGGTGTTTAATAAAAAAATTTAAAAAATCGTTTCTTTGTTGATACCAATTCCTAAACCATGTTTTACATTCTAATTGATTATAGCAGATTAAACAGTTTTGGTGTTTAATAAAAAATTTAAAAAATCGATTCTTTGTTGATACCCATCTCTAAACCATGTTTTACATTTCTAATAGATTATAGCAGATTAAACAGTTTTGGTGTTTAATAAAAAATTTAAAAAATCGATTCTTTGTTGATACCCGTCTCTAAACCATGTTTTACAATCTAATTGATTATAGCAGATTAAACAGTTTTGGTGTTTAATAAAAAATTTAAAAAATCGATTCTTTGTTGATACCCACCTCTAAACCATGTTTTACAATCTAATTGATTATAGCAGATAAAACAGTTTTGGTGTTTAATAAAAAATTTAAAAAATCGATTCTTTGTTGATACCCGTCTCTAAACCATGTTTTACAATCTAATTGATTATAGCAGATTAAACAGTTTTGGTGTTTAATAAAAAATTTAAAAAATCGATTCTTTGTTGATACCCACCTCTAAACCATGTTTTACAATCTAATTGATTATAGCAGATAAAACAGTTTTGGTGTTTAATAAAAAATTTTAAAAAATCGATTCTTTGTTGATACCCGTCTCTAAACCATGTTTTACAATCTAATTGATTATAGCAGATTGAACAGTTTTGGTGTTTAATAAAAAATTTAAAAAATCGATTTTTCAATTCAGGTCTCGTCTCTAAATCACAATTTTTGAACTAAGTATAAATCAATAATACATATGAGTAATATTTGATATGCATCGTATTATTAGGTTTTATGGTGAATAATTATAAAACAAAAAAAAAAGATTTAATATCCCCTGAAAACGAAAAATTTAATTTTTCACATGCTATTGTACGAATAAAAAATTTATAATTTAAGTTTAATAAAAATTATTCTTTATAAAATTGTCTATCAAATATTAGCCTTGCAATGCTGATTTGCTAAAATATAAATCTTGGAATGTGGATACATAATGTTATAAGTCCAATACGTTCATACATATGTATAAATGAATATTACATTGTAATACAGGTATTCGCTATATCTATATGAATTGTGTTTAAAAGTCAAATTTATTTTCCTGAATTTTTTTAAAGCTAATTTTCATTTTTAGTTATATATTTTAAAGTTTAATATTTAGTTTTTTGTCTTAATATAATATTTAAAATTAGTGAATTAAAAAAAATTTTGTGTTTTTGTATGTCATTTTTGTTTGTTTCCGCGTGAATTGTGTGCAAAGCGAAATTTATTTTCGTGAATTTTCATTTTTTGGTTATATTTTAACGTTTAATTAGTTTTATTTAGTGAATTATAATAGTTAAATCAATTTACTTAGTTTTATCTAGTGAATTAAGAACAAAATTAGCGTGTTTTTTGTCTGTCTTTGTTTTATTGGAAAAAATCGAAGGTAAGCGGAAAAACACATTTAATTCTTTCTTACTTGCTTATTCACTAACTGCATAACGAACGTTATATACCGAAAATTCGTTCTGTAACGAAAAGTATATCAAAATGCGATTCGCTAACGGAAATATATTTGTTATAGCTATGATGATCTTCGTTGTCTGAACGAAAATTTCAACTTTTCGTTTGTATAAAGATTACTAATGTAGCTATGGTATTATTATAAAGTAAATAAACGAATCAAACTGTAATTTTTTAAATAAATTTTTTTGTATAGCAGCAACCGCAGCAACCATGTGCGAATATAAAATTTTTGTAAAATTTAGCCAAACATTTCAACAAAGTTGAATAAATATAGGTATACATATAATAAACAAAGATGAAATATATACACCCTAACTCTATTTCAGTGTGCTGTAGTGAATGTATATCTTCTTTATAACAAATTGGTACAATCTAACGAAAAAGGTTACTGAATACCAAATTCATAATATTCGTTATATGATTGTAACGAAAACAATAGTTCGATATATAACGATCGTTATAGATTTTTTATAGAATAGCCCTGAGTAGTATCAATTTTAACAGTCGTTAGAAATTTTTTTTGAGATTGCTTTATGAATACTAAAAAGAAAAATTTCATGTTTTTAAACGTTTTAAATGTGTTATTGATACATATAACGCATTTTTCATAAAATTTTGTTTAAGCAGTATTAAAAGTAGAAATTTTTTCTTTTTAATAGTTTTTCTTGAATTTTAAAAGACGTAAATTTCATATTAGTAACTTTTAAAGTATAATTTTTCTTTTTAAAGTGATATTAGAAGCAGGGCTGCTAGTAAAAATTTTTAGTTTATACAATCAGGTCTCTGAAAATATACATAATTGACTCCCATTATACAAAACAACTTTTCTTTTAAAAAAAAAAAGACAAGAAAAAAAAATGAACTGATTTTTTTCCACCTAAACCGTAATTATTAAATTTTAATCATTTTTTTGTAATTTTGTCAGAACGAAAGTAAATTCATATACACATAAGCGTATATGTAGTTTCATTGGGTCGAACGTGATATCACATTAATAAAGAATTGCAACTGCTATGTTCAGCGTATTCAGTCTAAATTTTCGGTGTTTGTATCCAATTATACAAGAAAATTCCTTATACAAAGAGGACACACAAGGCAACCGAATTATACAGATTTTGTATTCAATTATACAATCTGGCAGTCCTGATTAGAAGTAATTTTTTATAATTTTTAAAAATGTATAGGATGTATCAGAAAAATCCATACATAAAATTTAAATTATTTTTTCGCTAAATTTTTTAGCATTTATAAGTTTTTTAGTCAAATTTTAAAAAGCAAATTATAAATATTTCGCACTATTAGCTGATAACATTTATTGGAAACTTTTTTGTGATACCTTAAAACTATCTAGTATCTAATATACTTTATTCTTTTAAGTTATGTTAAAAACATTCTTCTCGATTTAAAATTAAAGAATAATTGCTTCCAAACATTTCTCTAAAGCTTAAGTGTCGATATTTATCTGAATTACATGATAAACCAAGTGGTCGGAAAACGACATTTCATATTACACGAGCTAATGATATTTCAATTAATGGTAGAAATGATTCCAAATTACAAGAATTCTAGTTTAAAATTAAAGAATGTCGATATTTGTCTGAATTATACGATAAACCAAGTGGTCGGAAAACGACATTTCATATTACACGAGCTAATGATATTTCAATTAATGGTAGAAATGATTCCAAATTACAAGAATTCTAGTTTAAAATTAAAGAATGTCGATATTTGTCTGAATTATACGATAAACCAAGTGGTCGGAAAACGACATTTCATATTACACGAGCTAATGATATTTCAATTAATGGTAGAAATGATTTCAAATTACAAGAATTCTAGTTTAAAATTAAAGAGTGTCGATATTTGCTTGAATTACATAGTAGACGAAGTGGTCGGAAAACGACATTTCATATTACACGACCCAACTAACGGTGGAAATGATTCCAGATTACAAGAATTCTAGTTTAAATAATTTTCTTTTACAATTTTTAGAATTTACAGGATGGACTAGGAGAATTCCGTGAATAAAATGTAAAATATTTTTTTCGCTCAAATTTAACCACGTCTTATGAATATTTGAAAATATAATTTTATTTTTAAAAGTTATAATAATATCTGTGTGTGTGTGTGTGTGTGTGTGTGTGTGTGTGTGTGTGTGTGTGTGTGTGTGTGTGTGTGTGTGTTTAAATGCAGCCAGTGTGGAGATACTTTTTCGAGGATGGATAATTTACATCGCCATGTGAAAAAATTCCATTCAACGGCTGCATTGTGTGCAAATGGTCTGGAGCAGCGCATGGCTAATGAACATGGACAACCCGCAACCAGCGTCGGACGTGATCATGAGCAGCCCTCAACTAGCAGCGGTCATGTTTCGAGAAAGCGAACAGGTGATGAAAAAAATGGCGGTCCATCCAAAAAATCCAAAGTAGGTTGGCCAACGAAACGCTGCGAAGTATGCGACGTGGATATACCAATCTTATCTTTCAATGGGCATTTACGCAGCGCGGCCCACAAAAATAAATTATGCTGTGGAACTGGAAACGTAAATGTGGAAACGATTAACAGCGCGTTCAAAACCAGAATAATCAGCTACCGGGTGAAGAGTTCTGAGTACTTCCAGTCCATTGAAGAATTTTTGGATGAAGTTGAGGAAAATGTACTTCAGCTGCTGCATATGGAACTGGCGAAGAATACATCATTTAAAACTAATTTCGAATTGTTTGGATTATATGCAAAATTCGACAAGGACGATAATTTACTGCTGGATTTGAAGTCGTTCAACACCAGAAATGTTCCTGTTTGCGAATCCACCAATATGGAGGAAATATACCGTAATATGACATCGATTGTAGTGCGCAAGAGCGAAGAATTCCAGGAACGAGACAGCGGCTGGTCGCTCCTAGAAATCCGATATTTGGAAGTCAACGTAAATAAATATAATCCTCTACGAGCTTCATCGTATATCGAGCTTCCGGCATGGATCAAGCGAAAGAAGGCGGTCGTTAATGTGCAGAATGAAGACCAAGCATGTTTTGCATGGGCAATAACATCGGCTTCACATCCTGCTGAACGACACACGAACCGAGTCGCATCATATCCTCATTACTCATCAGTACTGAAGTTCGATGATATTGAGTTCCCAATGAAGATCAAAGATATAAAATTATTCGAATCGCTCAACAACATCAGCGTCAATGTTTATGGACTGGAAGAAAAAAATATTGTTGGACCGCTGCACTACACCAAGGAAAAACGGAACACTCATGTTAACCTGCTATACATTGAAAATGGCGAAACCAGTCACTACTGCTGGATAAAGGACCTGAGTCGGCTTGTTGGACGACAGTTATCGAAACATAAAGAAACAACTACAATTCTTTCGAACAGAAGAGCGGCTTCTCGAACATGCTAAAGAAGATTGCAACAAAGTACGCACTGTAATACCAAGTCCTGGCAAAGACAGCATTCTGAAATTTCAAAATTATGCCAAGCAGATGCGCGTCCCGTCTACGATCTACGCAGACTTCGAATCAGTATTGAAACCATGCGATTCATGCGTACCGAATCCAGATGGATCGTTTGCGAACACCACGCATATCCACGAACCATTCAGCTTCGCATATTACATCAAGTGTTCGTATGATGAGTCATTAAACAAATTCGAAACATACCGCGGGCCGAACTGCGCGAAAGTGTTTATGGAAAAATTGGAAGAAGATGCCCAACGACTACATAAAATTTTACAAAAGGAAATTCCGATGAAGCCATTAACAGCGCTGGATCATTTAGCATTTGGATTAGTCGAAGATTGTTCCATATGCGGTAATAAATTGGGCAAGGATCGTGTGCGGGATCATGACCATCTAACGGGTGAATTTCGAGGTGCCGCACATAACCAGTGTAATCGGCTTTACAGACTACCGAAATTCATCCCGATCGTTTTCCATAATTTATCTGGATATGATGCGCACTTTATCGTCCGGGAGTTTGGAGTCTCCAGGGAACGAATCGATGTCATACCGAACAACAAAGAACGCTACATTTCTTTCACAAAATATCTACCAGTCGACACCAATCAAGAAGTGGAAGATCCAGATGACGAAGATGATGAAGAAGATGAAGAATCTAACAAATTCAAAATTAAAACAATCCAGCTGCGTTTTATCGATTCGTTCCGATTTATGGCGAGCAGTTTAGACAAGCTTGCTGAGAATTTGAAGCCGGAGCAGTTCGCCGAAGTTCGTCGAGCATTTCCTGAAGACCGCCTTTTCAATTTAATCAAGCAAAAAGGAATATTCCCGTACGAATACGTCAACAGTGTTGAACGACTAAATGAACGCGCTCTACCACCAAAAGCGGAATTCCATAGCAGCCTGAAGTCATCCAGTATTACCGATGAAGAATACCAGCGTGCACAGCGAGTATGGAATGAATTCAACATCCAAAGTTTGGGACAGTATTCGGACTTGTATTTGAAAACGGACGTGCTGCTACTGGCGGATGTCTTTGAAAATTTCCGGAACCTGTGCCTGAACACGTACAAATTGGATCTGTGCCAATACTACACCGTGCCAGGCTTGAGCTGGGACGCCATGTTGAAATATACAAAAGTGGAACTGGAGCTACTAACGGACATCGACATGATCCATTTCATAAAAAAGGGTATGCGTGGTGGATTAACACAGTGTTGCGGTCGTTTTAGCGAAGCGAACAATAAGTACATGTCTGACTATGACCCCACGAAGCCATCGACCTACATCGAATATCTGGACGCCAACAACTTGTACGGATGGGCCATGTCGCAGCATTTGCCGATCAGATATTTCCGGTGGGTCCCAGAACACGAATTGGATAGCATCGACATACCAATGGTTCCGGATGACGCTGATGTTGGATACATTTTGGAAGTCGACCTCGAGTACCCGAAAACACTACACGATTACCATCAAGATCTACCATTCTGTCCGGAGCAGATGAAGCCGCCATACATCACATCTAAAGACAGCAAATTGGTCGCCAACGTTTACGATAAGAAGAAGTATGTGATCCATTATCGGAATTTGAAACAGTGTTTAAAATATGGACTAAAGTTAAAGAAAATACATCGTGCGCTCCAGTTTAAACAATCTCCGTGGCTAAAAAAATACATTGACTTAAACACCGAGCTCCGTTCTAAGGCGACAAATAGTTTTGAAAAAGATTATTTCAAGTTAAAAAATAATAGTGTTTTCGGGAAAACAATGGAGAATGTGGACAAACGTGTTGATGTGCGACTAGTGACTCATTGGGAGAATATTCGTAAACAGTTGGGTGCTAATAATTTGATAAGCAGACCGAACTTTCACAGTTGTTCAATTATCAATGAAAATCTGGTCGCTATACAAATGGACCGTTTGAAAGTGAAGTATGATAAACCGATTTACGTAGGATTTAGCGTGCTCGAGTTATCCAAAACTTTAATGTACGATTTCCACTACGGTTATATAAAACCGAAATATGATGATAAAGTGGATTTATTATACATGGATACCGACAGTTTTATATACCGGATAGAAACGGACAATTTTTACGCCGACATTAAGTCTGATATTAGCGAGTATTTTGATACGAGTGATTATGCTGCAGATAACATCTATGGACTGCCACAATTAAATAAAAAAGTGCTCGGGAAATTTAAAGATGAGTGTTCTGGGACAATAATTAAACAATTTGTCGGTGTTAAAGCTAAATCCTACTGTATAGTGAAAGACGGTGATGTGCCCCCAATTAAAAAACTCAAAGGTATTAAAAAAGATGTGGTGAAAAACGAAATAGACGTTAAAGACTATATAAATTGTGTGATGAGCAAAGACTCAAGTGCTGTGTTGTATAAACAAATGAGTGTTTTCCGCAGTTTAAAACATCAACTATACACACATTTAATCAATAAGGCCGCACTATCAAACGATGACGACAAACGGTTCATAGTACCCAACAACAGACTCAAAACTCTCCCGTGGGGGCATTATAAAATAGACGATTTTTATTTTTGTTAATTTTGTATATATTTTTCTTAATTTTGTATATATCTTTTTGCTAACTTTGTATATATTTTTCGTTAAGTTGTAAATATTTTGTTAATTTTGTAAATATTCTTAAAACCATGGTTTTAGTTTTATAAGTTATACTTATTAAATAATAGTTTGTAAGGAAAAAAAAATAATAATGGCCATTATTAACTCAAAATTTTAGTTTTATTAAAAATAAAATATGTACATGTCAAAATATTATAATTCCAGAAAACATGTTAAAAAAATACAAAAAAATTTAAAAAACAAAAAAAATCCAAAAAATTAAAAAAAAATCAAAAAAATTAAAAAAAAAAATAAAAAATTATAAAAAAAACATGATGAAAAAAAAATTAAGAAAACAATTAAAAAAAGAAAATACATCATGAAAAAAAAAAAAAAATACATGAAAAATTTAAATATTGAAATTCGTATTTAAAATTTGTATATATCTAAGTAGTCTTGTAAGTTCGTCGACGACCACGCCCTCATATCCGGACCACTTTCCCAGCCTAGGAGTGCCGATTTGATTGGTTGTGCCTTTTTCAATGTTCTGCACGATCCACTCCAACAATTCACCGTCTTTTTCTACGCTCTTTGGATTGAAGCACAATCGAGGAATACCATGTTCTTCCACAAGTTTCAATATACGATCCAGCAGTTCCGGACGAGCATATGTTATCGTTTTTCACATCCACAACGTAAGAAAGTATGTCAGCGTGTCGAATCCATCTAGGCGGTCTTTTCCAATATCAGATTCGTTGAAGGTAAGTGTGAATAGAAGATCAAAAGTTTCCACAGACGAACCCCATTTAATAGCTGATGTTATTTTTTCAGGAAAAAAAAATGTCACGATCTCTTGGTGGGGGATAGTGCAACTGCTCCGGCCCATCACGCGTATTCGCTGCTCCATGTTGGTGGCGGATACTGCGACTGCTCCGGCCAATCATGCGTATTCGCTGCTCCATAGTGGTGGGGATATCATACCAAGTCTTTGCTATCAATCCAGCTATTGGCGCTACTTGGAAAGCCGAGCCACTTCACGTATACTTTATCTTTCTTTTTTTTTCAACACCTTTTCCACTAAATATACATCTGGATATTTAACTTTTTGTAATTCTTCTTGGTAAAATCCACCTTTAATCGGATTACCATGATAATCTTCTAACAGATACGTAACCGGATTGGTTAATCGTACCTTTTTGATTTTAAAAAGTTCCGTCGTCCATGATGGTAGATATCCTTTATCGAATTGAGATTTATGCTTGCTAATGCGAACCACATCACCAATGTCATATTTCGGTAGATCCACAACTTTTATATGATTGTAAACAGTTGAAAGGAGCAATTTCTCCTTGCTTGGTGTAACATCACGCGGTCGCATTTTTATTGTTCTATGTTTCCGTGAATTGTAACTGTCCATTAAGTCGTCTAGTATATCCAGCCATCGATACGATCCATTGTAACTAAACTTCTTCCACATTTCAGTCTTCAGCGTTCTGTTAAATCTCTCCACCACTGACGCTTTTTTGGTTGAAAATGTTGAATAATGGTTGATGTTGTATTTATCCATGAGCGTTTTAAACAGCTGATTATAAAATTCCTTGCCGTCGTCCGTTTGTAAGTTATCCGGCCTCCGTCCTTGTTTAAGTATCGATTCAAATGCCGCTGTTACTTCTTTTCCAGTTTTATTTTTAACGGGTACCGCCCATGCATGTTTTGAAAATACGTCGATTGTTGTCAACAGATAATTGAATTTTTTATTCACTGAAGCGTAGGCACCCATCTCAATTAAATCACATTGCCAGAGATCGTCAATTCCTTTCACAATCACACGTCTCCGTGGAAAATTTTTTCACGCTGGTTTATGTAGTTCACGAACCACTTGTGCTTTGCTCATTTTGCGTCTCAGCAGGTTTCAGCAATTTATCAAGACGTTCTTCAGTCCTCGACATTCGACGATTAAATGCGAAAATTTCTCGATTCATCCATAATTTATTCTGCGTAGAAAGCTGCATTGCCTGGGTCAGCAGGTGCGTAGCATTTTCAATCTTTGTTTTGATGATTTCGACTGTTTCTGTTAGTTCAGCAAGTTTCTCTGTTGTAAAACTCTTTAAAAATTTCAGATTCACCACATCTTGATCATCAGTCGGATCCTTTATATTGGTTAGTTGTCTGTTTCCAAAATCATAGTTCCCCGATTGCGTCATCTTCAAACCAATGTCTTTAAGCAACTGCTTCTTAATACTTTTATCATGCACCCGGCCGAATTTGTCAATAGTTATGTTTCTGTTACGCACACGACCGAATTTGTCCATTTTCACTCGATGATATCTGCTTCTTTCAGTTCTTCAATGATGGATATTATTTCGTTATTGTGACCGCTGTGTCCAGCTTCTTGTGACGCCACTAATAATCGTAGTCTACTAACGAGTTCATTCGCATTGTCCCAGTATATATAGTCTTTTTTCAAATTATTAAACTGCATCAGACCATGTCCCGATCTTGGAGTACCGCCGACACTAGCAGATTTTGGAGCACCACCGACGCGACTTCTTGTATCATATATTTTTCTTGGTATATGTTTTCTAACGGAACTGATTGGGAACAACTGACTAATAATGTTTATGTATTTATAACTCGAGCTCCCTTTTATTTGCTGGTTTGGACTGTAATTTCGGCTGTGTGCATTTGTTTGCTTTAAAATTTGTTTATACGCATTTAAATCTTTGGTATGATATGAACCAATTTTTGGCGAGTTTATGAAAATCAATTCATATAATCCAGGTGTTCCTTCGTACACAATATCACCAATTATTATATCATCACCAGCTATTTGAAACGACTGAATTCCAGTCATCCATTCATCATCTTTTTTGTATGGTCCGTATACCACATCAATTCCGCTGTTGGGTTGAAGGTATAGTTGTAAGTATTTTCTTGCTATTGGACCAAACTGTTTTGGTAAATCTTCAGCTGCTGGCATCAATTTTCGAGCAACACTTTGCGCTGATCCAAGAAATTTCGGTGTTTCAAATACATTTTGTTCTTCTTCTGGATACGCTTCAAAAACATCTTCTGGAATATCTTGTATTGAAGTATCTTCCTCCTCCTTTGTTGGTAGAGTATAGTAGTTTGCCGTTTGTTTTTCCAATTTTTTCTTTTTAATTTTAGGTGTGAACGCATTCGATACTTGCGCATCTTCTTCTTCTTTTATTTCCACTTTAATGGGATGTTTCTTCTTGTCACCATTTAACTTTGTAGCTATTTTTTTAAGCGGAGTAGTGACTGGTTCCAGTGTACTTTGCAGCAGCATATTTGACTCCAGTTTTCCAGATCGTAAAGCATTAAATTTTTTACGTATATTGCTTGTCGCTTTTATAATGTTCTTTTTAATCGTCTTTTTATCCATCTCGATGACTGCTTCTTAGAACGATTTCTCAAGAACTGAAGCTCTATCGCATGCGACTGCTGTATTTATATGGTTGTATTTAGTCGAACCAGTTCGAAACTGCTATACCGGCTACCAAACCAGTTCGAAAAATGTTTGGATCAATATAGAAGCAGCTTGGTAGCAGTTTAGGTGCAGCTTAGAAGCAGCTTAGAACCAGCTTGGAAGCAGCTTAGAACCAGCTTGGAAGCAGCTTAGAACCAGCTTGGAAGCAGCTTAGAACCAGCTTGGAAGCAGCTTAGAACCAGCTTAGAAGCGGCTTTCAGATGTTTATCCTTTCCAGAAGTGGTCAAACTTGCTTCGGTATCTTCCATTGCGTATATCATCTTCTTTGCAAATAGTTAAAAATCCATAGTTATCACGCCAACACTCTCTGCATAATTCTTTGAATTGATTGAACGACATGTCGGAGTTAATATGATCATCGTAGATATGTCTGAGGTTGAGATCATCCTGTTTGAAGACTGCAACAAGATTCGCATTATCCCGTACATGATGTTTGGGTGCCGCTGTATACGTTTGCGTCAAGTAGAAACAATCATCATTGTAGTGTCGAGAGTGGCTAAAATATTCTTCTATTATGGCTTTTTTCTCCCGCGCAGATACATCGTCGAATATTACCAGTGAATTTGGTCGTGCTTCTTTCGGTGGTATGACGTCATCGTTATTAGAGTATGTAAAATAACGCAAATCTTTAACACCTTTAATGATTCGTTTCAGATATTGATATTTCGGTTGGTGTAATGATTTGGAATAGATGTATATGTTTTCAAATGCCACACCATTAGGATCCTGGATAAGTGATAGTAGAAGTGACGTTTTGCCGCATCCACTTGGACCACAGATGATCGCTCTAATGCTCGTCGGCAGCAGTGGACCATTTTTCTTGACATTAGTCTCATCAGATGAAAACTCGAAATTTTCCATTGGCAGCGTCTCCGGTTGTTTAACTAATGAAGAAGACATCGTCATCGATGTTGATCAGATAACACTATCTCTCACACTAATAAAGCTGAGTAAATTTCCAGCATATTTATAACATATATAAATAGTACAGCATCTGTTCTTTTGTTTTCAGTTCACTTTTAAATGTCGACGCGGAAACAACTAGCAGTTAGTCGTGAGAAGACAAGCGGTGTGAAAAGATCCGGTTGTGACATACTAATAAAGTTGAGTAAATTTCCAGCATATTTATAACATATATAAATAGTACAGCATCTCTTCTTTTGTTTTCAGTTCACATTTAAATGTTGACGCGGAAACCACTAGCAGTTAGTCGTGAGAAGACAAGCGGTGTGAGAAGATCCGGTTGTGGCATAGTAAACGGAATAATCAACAAATTACCATTTGAACTTCATATACCTGGCTATCAGTATTGTGGACCTGGAACTAGACTGCGCGAGCGATTGTTACGAGGTGATCCGGGTATCAACAAATTGGACGCTGCATGCAAAGAACACGACATCGCCTATTCACAGTTTAAAGATATTCAAGATCGACATAAAGCTGATTTAATACTAGCTGATAAAGCGTGGGAGCGAGTTAAATCGTCGGACGCAAATCTTGGCGAGCGAGCTGCTGCTTGGGCTGTAACGAACGCGATGAAGTCGAAAGTAAAACTAGGAATGGGTCATTCAAAGAAGAAGAACAAAAAAGGACAGAAATTAATATTTGGTGCCGGAATTCGTGATTTGAGAAGCATATTGAAGAAAAAGAAGCCGAAAACTATTAAGAATGCGATAAAATTTGCACTGAAAGCTGCGAAGAATATTTTCAAGAAGAAGAAGGACAGTCAATTTACAACACCGAGAATCATTCCAATACCAAAAACTGGCGGAATTTTACCATTCCTGGTTCCACTTTTTGCTGGCCTGTCTGCTGTAGGATCACTTGCCGGAGGTGCTGCCGGTGTTGCGAAAGCAGTAAATGCTTATAAAACAGCAAAGAAACAATTGGATGAAAATGAACGTCATAACAGGATGATGGAAGCAATTGCACTTGGATCCAAATCTGGAACTGGACTTTATTTGAAACCATACAGAAGAGGTTTGGGACTTTACATCGAATCAAAAAACCGCTAAGCGAGCTACCCGATCGACCATTAACTGATCACGACATTTATCAGTTTGGAAACAAATATTTATCCAATTTTCGTGGCGTGTTCATGAGAGATGATTTACCGAAACGTCCAAGGCGAAAGGAGTGTGGAGTCGTCAATTTGGATAATTCATCAGGACCAGGAAGCCATTGGGTAGCGTACGCCAAAGATAACAAGAACGTCGAATACTTTGATAGTTTTGGAAATTTGTCACCACCCGCAGAAGTTGTAGGGTAGAGCGGGGTTATTTGGGCAATGAAATTTGTAAGAGGTAATTTGAGCAACAATAAATATAAATATAAAAACATATTACAAACAAAAATATTAGAATAATTAATAGAATTAAAGATGGATAATTAATAGGATAGATTGGATGTCGAAAGTATATTTAGAGGTAACTATGAAATAAAAAAAAAAGCTTTTAAGTACAGTAATAAAGTATATTTATTAATAAATTAAATTAGTTTTATACATTATCAATAAAATATATCTTATCATTACTAAATGGGACAAATTTAACGTGGAAAGTATATCTAAATATAGCTGTAAAATTAAAAAAAAAAAAAACCTTTCAGTGTAGTAATAAAATATATTTATTAATAAATCAACTTAGAATTAGACATTATTATTACTGGTATTACTAGTAAAACTATATATTTTTACAAATATCGTATCCACAATCAGACAACGATCATACCATGTTGAAAACACCGGTTCTCGTTCGATCACCGAAGTTAAGCAACATCGGGCATGGTAAGTACTTTCATGGGTGACCAGTTATGGAACACCATGTGTTGTTGTCAATAGATTTCCTTTTTTTTTTATCATCTATAAGTAATTGACTAATGTAATTAATTAGTTTGTGTACGCTGCTTCGGAATTCAATATTCAATATCCAATAAATTATAAACAAATTCAAACTAATCAAACCCAACCTAAGATCTATCATATAATAATAGGTAAAGTTAGTTAATAGGTTAAATTGGTAACACTTATCGTTAATTAACATTAACCTACATAAAATACTAGTTAATAGGTTAAATTGGTAACACTTATTGTTAAATAACATTAATCTACATATTAAGATATTAACAAATAGGTCATTTTCGCTTATGTATTTACAAATATCATATTCATTTCTTTTCTATAATTATGGTTAGGTTAGGTTAGGTTTGTATAA
>JAPWDM010000001.1:109477788-109480288 GCA_035578155.1 Brachynemurus nebulosus
TGTATTTGTTAGTGACAAAATTTATTATTATTATATATTATAATTTTTTATGGTATATTTATAATTTATAAAATTATTGCACTACTATATGTTGTGTATAATAACGAGGTATGCACTTCTCATCTTGTAGGACGTCGCGACCCGTTAAATATTGATTTATGAAATATTTTTGTGCATTGTATATTATATTATAAATTTTTATTTATTTATATAATATATGCCTATATTATCTAATTAATTGTTTGACGGTATAAATATTCATAATATAAGATTAAGTGTAAAATTTTTTTTTTTTTTTTACACGTTCATTACCTAAAACGAGTATATATGGGTTTTATTAGGTTTTTTATATTTCTTAATAAAACATATGATTTTATTTGGTTTTTATACCAATAAATCATACCATATTACTGTCAGTTTTTAGGTATTAATTTGAACAATAATCTTTTTGTCAGCGACGCTATAGCTTTGGGTACTTTCAGGACCCGTCTTGAAACACGGACCAAGGAGTCTAGCATGTGCGCAAGTCATTGGGAATAAAATATTTTTTCATCGAAATATTAATAAATTTTATGAAACCCAAAGGCGAAATGAAAGTAAAATAATTTTTTTAAAAAAAATTTTTATTTTTTTTATTATAAATTTGAGGGAGGATATATTTTTATTATGTATTAAATATCGCACTCCCAGGGCATCTTATATTATTCTTATAATTTTTTTATAATTTTTATTATGAATAAAGGTGCACCTAGAGCGTACACGCTGGGACCCGAAAGATGGTGAACTATGCCTGGTCAGGACGAAGTCAGGGGAAACCCTGATGGAGGTCCGTAGCGATTCTGACGTGCAAATCGATCGTCGGAACTGGGTATAGGGGCGAAAGACTAATCGAACCATCTAGTAGCTGGTTCCCTCCGAAGTTTCCCTCAGGATAGCTGGCGTTCATCATTCAACGAGTCTCATCCGGTAAAGCGAATGATTAGAGGCCTTGGGGCCGAAACGACCTCAACCTATTCTCAAACTTTAAATGGGTGAGATCTCTAGCTTGCTTAAAATCATATATTGATTTTATTTTTAATTTTATATATATGTGAAGCTATGAGAATAATATTTTTAATTAAGATAATATTTATGGATCAGAATGCCAAGTGGGCCACTTTTGGTAAGCAGAACTGGCGCTGTGGGATGAACCAAACATAGAGTTAAAGCGCCAAAATCGACGCTTATGGGATACCATGAAAGGTGTTGGTTGCTTAAGACAGCAGGACGGTGGCCATGGAAGTCGGAATCCGCTAAGGAGTGTGTAGCAACTCACCTGCCGAAGCAACTAGCCCTGAAAATGGATGGCGCTGAAGCGTCGTGCTTATACTCTATCGTCAATTGTTATTATAGATATTTATTATTTTTATAAAAATTTTTAAATATCATGAAAACTTGACGAGTAGGAGGGTCGCGATGGTGTGCGCGGAAGGATTGGCCGTGAGGCTGTCTGGAGCCGCCATCGGTGCAGATCTTGGTGGTAGTAGCAAATACTCTAGCGAGGCCCTGGAGGACTGACGTGGAGAAGGGTTTCGTGTGAACAGCAGTTGCACACGAGTCAGTCGATCCTAAGCCCTAGGTGAAAACCGATGTTAATGTTGATGTGTTTTAATAAATTATATAATTATTTTTATAAATAATTATTATTTAAAATAATAAAATTTTATAAAATAAATAAATAAATAATAAATAATTACATCCATTGGGCGAAAGGGAAACCGGTTCCTATTCCGGTACCCGGCAGCGGAACCGTATATAAGTCGGGCCCTCATTCACATTATATATGTGTATATGAGTGTTCGTCGGGGTAACCCAAAGAGGCCTGGAGACGCCGTCGGAAGATCCAGGAAGAGTTTTCTTTTCTGCATGAGCGTTCGAGTTCCCTGGAATCCTCTAGCAGGGCGATAGGGTTTGGAACGCGAAGAGCACCGCAGTTGCGGCGGTGTCTGGATCATTCCCTCGGACCTTGAAAATCCAGGTGAGGGCCACGTGGAGGTGTCGCGCCGGTTCGTACCCATATCCGCAGCAGGTCTCCAAGGTGAAGAGCCTCTAGTCGATAGAATAATGTAGGTAAGGGAAGTCGGCAAATTAGATCCGTAACTTCGGGATAAGGATTGGCTCTGAGGACCGGGGCGTGTCGGGCTTGATTGGGATGTAGGTTATGGCTAACGTGCCGGGCCTGGGTGAGGTGATACCATATTACCTACTAAATGTTATACATATGTTTTGTAAATTTTATTTATTAAAATAATAAATAATTATAATGTGTGTATTTATGTATTATATAGAACAATTATTGGAAAAATCGATTTTATTTGTAATTATATTTAATTATTGTATGGTACAGTACTGATATATAAAAATCTGATTTTTAATTTTTGTTATTTTATTAATATGTACTCCATAAGAATAATTTATAAATTACATAATTTTCTCAGTAATTAGTTATTATGTATATAAT